>OX155954.1:3905911-3948989 GCA_944548615.1 Micropterix aruncella
GTGGCTCCTGGTCTCGACTGTCTATAGTGATGTGCGAGATAGGCCGCTGATTAAGGATTGACTCCACTTCAGCCAATAAGGTCTGCATCATTTCCACAGAAGGCGCTCTTTCTTTCAATATGGCGTACAAAGCTCTTTTGGCTGACTTAACCATCGATTCCCAGCAGCCGCCATGATGGGGAGAAGCAGGTGGTATAAACCTCCAGTCAATCTGGTCGTTACTTAAACGTTCACGGATACGTTCATCGTCAATCTCTGAAACGACCTTCTTCAATTCGGCACTCGCACCTTTTAGATTAGATGCATTATCTGACATTATCACCCTTGGTTTGCCCCGCCGGGCTATGAATCTTCTTATCGCTTGTATTGTCGAATTAGTAGACAAATCAAATGCTAATTCAATGTGAACCGCTCGTGTGGTTAGACAAGAGAACAACACGCCATATCGTTTCTCCACTTTTCTTCGTATAGTCACCTGAACCGGCCCGAAGTAGTCTACGCCTACGGCGTTAAAACACCTCGTATGATGCTGCAAACGTGACATCGGGAGTTGTCCCATCAACGCTGTGACTGGTTTTGCCCTTCTCATTTTGCACAGCATACACTGGTATATAAATTTTTTGACCGTTTGACGGGGACTAATTAGCCAGAACCTCTGGCGTAGGCTGGCCAATGTCGTTTCAACCCCGGAATGAGCCATCTCCTCATGAGTTCTTACCACCAGTAGTTGTGTATAGCGATCCCGGCCGTCAAGTATTATGGGATACTTAGTGTCGTGTGGTATACCCGGCGCATTTGCGATGCGGCCGCCTACTCTTATTAAGCCCCGCTCGTCTAAGTACGCATTTAAACCTATCAAACGGCTATTCCTAGGTAAAGTCCCTTTCACTCGTATAAGTTCTATTTCTTTCTTAAAAGAACGACTCTGCGACTCCTTTAATGATATTATTTCAGCGCTGGCAATGTCTTGTCCGTTTAAAATGCAGTTATTTGTGGCACCTCTACATAGTTGAATAAACTTCCTAACGTAGGCCCCTACGCGCAATAATCTGCGATGTTGGGAGAATCTCGCGACATCTATTGTGCTCGTAGGTACAGCGTGTAGCGCAAATACCACCAATGGTTTATACTCGAGGGATATCTTATCCTTTTCCCCGGGTTGATGGGGAACCTTTGCCGGCCATACCTCTGGTGGCTGTCTAAGGTATTCAGGACCATTCAGCCAACGGCTCTCGGGCGAGAGGTCAATTTTTGACGTCGCTCTCGTAGCTTCATCTGCAGGATTACTATTTCCGCTTAACCATCTCCACTCCTCCGGGGTAGTCAGTTCGTCCAATACTCCCAGACGGTTAGAGACAAATTGTTGGTGGTCGGAGCTACGTGAACGTATCCACCAAAGTACGTTCATCGAGTCGGTCCATAAAATCTTTTCATGAAATTTAATTTTGTACTCGCTAGTGATTTTTTTTGCTAGTTCGGCGCCTAATAGTGCTGCTGTCAGTTCTAAACGCGGTATTGTCATTTTTTTTAACGGCGCGACTCTGGTTTTACTTGCGATAAAGGATGTGGTCGGTTCTTCGCCTGGTCTGGCTATTCTCATATACGCGACAGCGCACATAGCCTCTTGAGACGCGTCACAATATATGTGTAATTGTCTATTTTCGGAGGGATTCTTTGTTACGCCGTGATAGCGTGAAATCCTTACGTCCTTCGCCGAGCGAAGGGCATTTATCCATTCACCCCAACCTTTGAAAATATCTTGTGTGACCTCCTCATCCCAGGCTACACCGCTGGTCCACACCTTTTGCATTAGAATTTTGGCTCGGATAGTTATTGGGCTTAATACCCCGAGTGGGTCATAAATTGACATTACTACCTTAAGAGCCTCTCGTTTCGTTGGCACTCTCAGGCCCGTTTTTAAGGCGTCATCGAGTTTTTCTAACCTAAAATTAAATGTAAGTTGGTCACTTTCTGGCAACCATTCTAACCCTAAAAGCCGTTGAGAGCTTATCTCTCCTTTCTCCAGAGCAATATTATGGGTAGCTTTCCTTTCTTCGGGTATTTCGTTCAAAACGCTTTGATAATTAGACGCCCAGCCCTTTAAGAAAAAATTCCCTTGTTGATGGATGTAAATTATGTTTTTTATCACGTTACGAGCTTCTTCTATTGAAGAAGACCCGAAAGCAAGGTCGTCCATAAAGTGATGGTCTGTGATAGCCTCCACTGCTAGAGGGTACTGATTCTTGAAACGTTCAGCGTTTTTATTTCGGATATAGAGGGCTGATGTCGGGGATGACCGAGAACCGAATATTAAAGAGGACATTTTTAGGATACGAGGTTTTATATCGCGCCGATATCCCCGCCAAAGGAACAACTGACTATAGGTATCGTCCTCGATCACCTTAATACGCATGAACATGTCCCCAATATCGGCGGTAAAAGCCACCGGATGCTCGCGGAACCTAAAAAGTATACCTGTTATGCTTTGATTATAGTCTGGCCCCGTTATCAGTAAGCTATTTAGAGATACTCCCTTTACGCTAGCAGCAGCGTCATGCACGATCCTAAGCTTGTTTCCTTTGGCGGCGCTACAGACACCCAAGTGTGGTAAAAACCATATATCAGTTCGGCCGGCTAATTTGGAAGGGTCTACTTCTTCGGCGTAACCTTCTGCTAAGTACTTGTCCATTTTCTGACAATAAGCGTCTCCATAAGTCCGATCTCTGTCCATTTTTCTCTCGACGGCGTGAAGTCGAGCTAGCGCCATAGGTCGGCTATCAGGGAGAACACGTCTGTCATCTCGCCAGAGCAACCCCGTGTGCCATACCCCGCCGTTTAACGAAGTAGTGGATTCCAATAATTTTTTAGACCTTACCGAGTCCGCAAGTTCTCGCTTTTTATTCGGCCAGTCTTGCTCTAATCTGAGGTTTTCCTCGAGTAATCTCTGAAGAGACGCGTCATTGCTACCGCTATCACTTAGGCAGAAGCTATGTAATGCGTCATTTTGCCTATCTACAGATACTCGTCCCACTGGAACCCAGCCCAGTAGTGTTTTTGACAACGATAATTCGTCATTAATGCGCCTTAATCCGCGTGAAACGATTAATTCCCAACAATTAGCCCCGATTAGTAGGCGCGGTTGGACATCTGATATTTTGTCGACTTTCACCGCAGTCAAAGTGTCAAAATCAGAGGCGGCCGCCGATAAATTTTTTAATTTCGGAAGGTTTAACGCCGCAATACTATAAGCCTGCACGTCGAAAACCTTACGGCCCAATTCCCCCCTTATTTGAAACGAGACTGTTTCAGCCCCTTTAGAAGAAGTTTTCATACTTCCTATACCACATACCTCCATATTGGTGGGAGGCCCTCTAATATTCAGCTCTTGCGCGACTTCGCGGTCTATTATAGAGACCGTCGATCCGCTGTCTAAAAGCGCGTAAACTACCTTTCTCCCCTTTGGTCCTATTAACGTTATCGGTAAAACTTGCAAGAGGACTCTGTTGTTGGCTACTGTATGCGCGACAATAGCCCCGGTCTGTGTTTCACCTTCGGCTGTTGCCGTAATTATCTCGGTTCCGCCGAGCGCCGCGTCCGCGGCAGTAAGTAAGAAATGATACTTAAATCGAGGAAACCTTTTATAGGCCGGGCAGCTTTTCCTGCCGTGCGAAGGTGCGAGATATTTAAAACATCGCTTAAGTGATTTTACAACTCCCCAGCGAGAGTCTAGGGAAAGTTTTTTAAACCTTTCGCATTTGCTGAGAAAATGATCGCCGGTACAATTTGGGCATTTCATACGAGACTGCTCAGTCATGTTAAGAACGTAATTTTTATGATTTTGCTGTTTATACTTTTTATCGCGCGCTACTACTTGATTTTTTCTACCGCTGTCTAATGGACCTATTCCCGCATCTTGCGAGTCTATCGCTAGTGTTTCTAGCCAAGATGCGAAGCGTATGATAACCGGTTCGTCTGGTTTACCCTTTCCTTTATCTCCTAGCCACAATGTTAATAAGTTTTTTGGCAACTTCGCTACAAGAGAACCTAAAAGTTCTGGGTTCCATAGGTGCTCAATCCTATTTACTGATTTTACTGTGGCCACCAGATTCTTAACTTGGCAAGCAAATTGCAACAATTCCTCTGCTTCTATAAATTCAGAGAGGTCCCTGGTTTTACGTAAATCAGCTAGTGTGCGCTGAATAATTACATTTGGATTTCCAAATAACGTCTCTAATGTTTTCATTATTTCGCCAACGTTCGCAGGGGATAAAAGTAACCCTGAAACGCAATCTCTTGCTCGTCCGCGTATCGCGGATTGCAAGCGAAGTAAGTTTTGTTCGTCATTCAGACCTATAACTTCGGTGGACTGGTTAAAAATCGATTTAAAGGCTAAAAACTGAAGTGGATCTCCACTAAAGGGTGGAAGTTCTTTGTTATATTGCGGCTTCGAGGAGGCTATTGAAATTACTCGACATACCTGGCTTATTAATTTTTTGCTCGCGCTGTCATCGGACCCGTCTCCTGTGCTGGAGCCAGTGGCCGCGGCGGCGTCTGTGGCCGCCGCGTCCGCTTCGGTCGCGATTTCGCCGCCCGCTGCGCGATGCGCTGCTCCGTGAGGTGCCGCCGCGCCCGCCTCGAGCCGCATCCCCTCGTGCGCCGCGCGATGTGTTGCCCCGTGAGGTGCCGCCGCGCCCGCCTCGAGCCGCATCCCCCCGTGCGCCGCGCGACGTGTTGACCCGTGAGCTGCAGCCGCGCCCGCCTCGTGCTGCATCGCCTCGTCCGATTCTTCTTCTCTCCTGCCGCGGTATCGCTCTTCATTTCGTGGTTTTATTTGGTCGGGTTCACTATATGAAGTCAGCGGTGCTTGCGTCTCTGCCCACAGCGTAGTACGACCTGCTGTTTCTTCAAGATCGGCGTAACTTCTTGTCTCCCATTCTCCGCTTTTTTCTGAGTCGTAAGCTTCGGAAACTACGTCTAACACTCTAAGTGCGTGCTGACGGTCTGCTTCTAGCATCTGCAATTCAGCTTCTAAATCTGCATGTTGCACTTGAATCGCAGCCGCCGCCCCTGCCGCCTCCGATCTGCGTTTTGCCGTCGCTATCTCTTCGGTCGCACGGAGTTGTTCCCTTTGCGTTATCGCCTCTGATTCCAATTTTTTCTTTTCCGCGGCTACCTTTGCTTGTTCTCTGGTGACCCGCCTCAGCTGTTCTGATGCTTCTTTCACTTCCTGAACTCTTTCACTCCTCCTGCTGCTTTGTGACCAGGTCCGCCTCGATACGTTCGATTTTTCTGCGGTCGACTCCATCGTACAATTTATTTTTCAAGGTTCTTTTCTTTATTTTTCATCCGGCTGCGATGGATCACTTATGGTTATAAAATCCATCAGTTATTTTCCTGTGAGTTTCTCACACTGCTGAAGGGTGGTTTTTGTGGACTGTAAATGTTATTTACCTTCGCGTTCTCTCGTTCTTCCTGGCCGCCGAGTAGTCTCCCGTATCTGGTTCACACTCTATTAGATGATCACACAGTGAAAGAGTTTATTTCAAAAAACCGTTTATTGTCACTCAATTTACTCGTGAGTTACAGTATACACTTAAATTTTGCGCGCGAGTACGTGACCAGCCAAGGGCTGCCGTATGTACAACTATTGTCCCGCCGCTTAAGGGTCGTTCATTCTCGACCTCGGTATTTTTGTGACTGTTCGATTTTCCAAAATCGTTCACTAGCCTCGCTAAAGCCCCGCCACTCTAACCCGTGATTGGTTAAAAGGCAATGGCGGCGGTTAAGAGACCGGCCCACTGAGGGTTAAGGGGTGTGGCTTAGCGAGAGTACATATTATTTAATCAGGCTTACATTTTTAACTTAAATTAATCTCACCTTCATTGAAGGTAATTTTCTATAATATGTATTACTACTACATTATCATTAGGTTTATAGCAAAAATAGTAGATTAAACATTAACAATACATCATATTTAGTACTTAAAATTACTTCGAATAGCTAGCAAAATTATAAGTATTTGATTTTATCCAAGCTTTCAGTCGAATAATTAATAGCCTCCTAATTACCTCAAACATTGCGATTATTTTGAGATTACCACATTTGTTTTAATATAAGAGGGTTGCGCGAGCGGCTTGCCGCGTTTACGATTTTTTGTTATCGGTCGACACCCTCGATATATCCACTGCGAGAAATGACAGGCTGATAATTAATTAGGGGTCTTCGGCCCTTAAAGACGGCGATATATTATTACCAGGACCTTTCATGGAATTTTGTCCTGCGTATTTAGTTAGGACTTCCTTGCGGATGATTTTAATATTTGAATGAGCCGTATTTTGTTTCAGTGTCTGTTATTTATGTCTGTTATGGGGTGGCTCGAGCGTGTGAAAGAGGAATATAAGCTTCTAAGAATCGATCTCTCGCGAACAGCCACCCATATTAGAGAATGCAAGTGATAATTCGTACAATATATATATATATATATATATATATATATATATATATATATATATATATATATATATATATATATATATATATATATATATATATATATATATATATATATATATATATATATATATATATATATATATATATATATATATATATATATATATATATATATATATATATATATATATATATATATATATATATATATATATATATATATATATATATATATATATATATATATATATATATATATATATATATATATATATATATATATATATATATATATATATATATATATATATATATATATATATATATATATATATATATATATATATATATATATATATATATATATATATATATATATATATATATATATATATATATATATATATATATATATATATATATATATATATATATATATATATATATATATATATATATATATATATTATACAAATATGAATGTTTACGAATTTCTTCAACCTTATATAGCAGAACATGACACCAGTGCTCCTAAACGGGCTATACTTTTACGGCAATATGTGACTGCAATATTAGCAACTATCACTGCAAGATTTTATTGCAGTATATGACTGGAAAATATATAGCCCGGCCATTCTCGGCAATATATCTGCAAAAGTATGGCCTATCATTTTGACTCGTAAACGGGCTACACAATCGGGCAAAAACGGCCGACGAAATAATACGTGTCGCAGTGGCTTATATTGTTTTAAATGAAAATTTAAAACGACGAAAAAAACGAGAATGTGGATTTGGCCTGACTTCAATAAGCGTGATGCTTTAGATATCTAAGCCTGAATGTTTTTGATGATATGAATACTAATTAAAAGATTCTACATATGAATTCACTATTAATAATATATTCACAATAGAATTATCTATTAATGATGTATATAAACATTTAAATACACTACTAAATAACATAAATATTTCACGCAATTGTACATAATATATCAGAATAGATAATAATATTTTATAGATCAAAAAATAATAATTATCACATGATATGAATACAAATTGAAGATATCGTGCGTCGTGCCTCGCATCAGAAAGGGACGCACTTATGGCGCAAAACGAAACAGCAATAAGGCTGGCCGGGCAATATTGCAGTATTTTCGATTGCGAAGCGATCATCCAGCAACACTGGCCAGCAATTTCGGCCAAACGAAAAATATGTGGCTATATGGCCGGGATATACTAACAATATTTCCGTATATTGAATAGTATGGCTGGTATCGCTAGGAATGTTGCCGGGAAACTGTATTGCAGCCACATATTGCACGGATATGTGGCCCGTTTAGGAGCACCATAGGTAAAATATCAGCATTCCTAGTTACGGCGGTTTTGCTGAGTTAGGTATGCGATAAACCGATGGCTATGCTTTCTCCTGCACGATTTATAGTAATGTTTATCGATTACTATAGGTTACCCCCTTTACAAGCTAATTTGGCTGGGCTATTACTATACTATGATGCATAACACAAGCACAGCACTAATGGATGTTAATCGTACTACTTACGTTCAGTTAGAGAGGATCGCTGCGATTTGAATCCAGATCCAAAAAGGCACAACGCATCGAACTAATTCATCTGAAACAATTAATACAAAATAATATTAGTTATTATAGACTGTGGCTGAAGTTATTAAAAAAAATCACAAGCAGTTAGTAGGTATTTCTTAACTGGGTAAAGTCAGTACCTACCAGATATAGCAATTCTATGAACTATGACATAATTACGAAATTAATGACGTGTGATCGTAAACATTGCGACGTGTGATGGTAAATGTTAACCTTCTGTAAATGTTATGAAGTACATTTAGGGACAATTAAATATAAAGTATCTCGTAGCAATAAAAATGATAAAATAATTTACGATCACATGTGATAAAAACATATAAACCAATAAAATAATATAAACAAAAAAATCCTGATTCAGTTTTTTAGTATGCATAATCTAGTCAGGATGAACGAGTCGGAACCAACGAGAACAAAATGAAAGAATATTTGTAAACAGTCAATTTAATTAATTTATTTATTTATTTAATCTTCGGGAAACATACAGCGCTCTACATAAACTATGTCTAATTATCTTAATACAAGTGTTGCCTACTGTAGTCTTACATTATTTTCTTAAGCCATAATTGTAAAAATTTAATCGAATTAAATAAATTACCATCGAAAATTACTATCCTAGTAATAGACTAGGATAGGCAATGAGAGAGATGGGATATAGGATAGGATATAGGCATTTATATTATAGTTCATTGCTGTGTCTCATTTTCGTTCTGTTCGTTTACAAACTCTTCATATATTTATATTATATACCAATTCCATAGTTGCCAAGTGAGCTATGAAGAGCCTCACTGAATTTAGCTAATGTGGCTCATGTGAAATCTGTCGATTTCTTGAAATCGGCCGTTGTATTAGGACATCAAGCGGCACATTACAGAGTTTTGGGCGTAACTAGAGTTTACACGAGGGACTTCAAACGTACGGGGAGAGCGAACTATTCGCGGTGGTACAAAGAATGATAGTTTTTCTACTAAATGAAGGCTGTCAATGTTGTTGTGTATTATTTTGTGTAATAATATCATATCAGCCGCTGAGCGGCGGTATTCCAGTGAACACATACGAAAATGGCTCAGCCTGCTCTAGTAAGTTCCAAGTCCCAAGTGCTCGCGGTAGTCTAGGTATCTAATAAAACGTCTTTGGTCGCCCTACACCCTATTTTTATAGACGCCATATTGCTGATTTTAAATTTAGGATGCGAACAGTTACTAACTACGTAAAGAAGAAAAGTAAAGCGTTTCCAAGATATTTATGTTCGAGAACGGTTTTGATATTCTGATCACAAAACCCAGAGTCCTCAACGCTTTAATAACAATGCTATAGACGTGTTGGTCAAACGTCAGCTTCTGATCCAGTTGTACATTAAGATCTTGAATGCACTGAGCTCCGGGGATATACTACCAATTTACGTGGTATTTGAAATGAATGCTTTTTCGTTTACGACTGAATGTAATACTATTACATTTAGTAGCATTTAAAGTGAGCCTATTTTTCACGCAATAATCGAAGAGTTGGTCTATTTGACAACTTTTTACGACAAAGCCATAGTGCCACTCACAGCGAACCTGGTTCTGCATATAATTAATGACGTGGTGACGTCAAAACGAAGATTAATTAAAGCATGTCGCAAGCAGCAATCTTTTTTATTGGTAGACTCTCTCTTTATGCATTCCCCTTCTTTACAATGCCTTTCAGGCTTATAAAATAAACGCCTGGGAGTATTATACAAAGGGTGTATTATACTCTGTAAGTATTAAACTCTTTAGAGGTACTTATAATGGGGAAAACCGAAATGATTGCGAATAAGAAATCGAGAATTAGAAAATAACAAAAATACTAGTATGAGTGAAACACAACCGTTTTTTTTAAATTATGCTGATTATAAATACTATCAGATTGCTGAATTTTGCAGTTTTTTTGGTTTGATATTATAAATAGCACATAGGTATAAAGGTAGCCAGATATATAAAAAAGATGAGACTTATAAAAATGTATAAGTTGTAGGTTATATAACCCTTGCAGGGTTATTTTAATTAAATAAACATAAAATTATTTATTTAAGAATTTCTCTAAAACATTGATTTTGCTTTAAAAAATAATAGGAACTGAATGGCAAAACCTTAACTTCATGCTTATTCGACTCTGTCGCTCAACTGGGACTAGCTTGTTCTGAGGTGGCCAGGGATAACTTGAACTTTGGATGCCACCCTTGCGCACCAACCCGCCTGAAACATATCATAACAGTTTTTAAAATTATTTACGTCGATGATATGTAGCAAAGGTCACTGATTTTAAATTGCCATTGAGAGATTATTACACCAAACACAATTCCTGGAAGTTGAATAAAACGAACTTCATTCAATAAAGAAAACTAAAGAATTCTTTCTTTCTTCTTCATTCTTTCACAAATCCCAAAATATGTTCTCTTCAAATGCTATGGAAATTTCAACCTTAACTATTGCGAAAGGATTTAGTATTCCATTCCCTCATGCAGGCGCAGATTTGCATCGCAAAATTGTTAATTCCGGTTTTAGCGCTGGAGCCAGCAGCGCGTATCATGAGTTGAAATGCAATTTGAATATGACGGGTGCAAGTGGGCAGGGCCTCCCCTCCCCCCTTCTCCTATGCTTCCGCCGGATACGAAGAGTTAAGGGGCTCTAGATTCAGTTTCGTCATACTTAATAGGGTAGGATTGCGTAAATTATGTAAAACTTCTTGGATGTAAATAAATTATTAGTTTAAAAAAAACACTAAAAACTGGTCAAAGTTCATCCCAATATTTTTCTAACAAGTCCAAACACAGCTATGATACGATGTTCCATCATGAATTTCCAGTTCATATCTTCCGACTCCATCATCAGATCAGTTCAACAGTACCATATTATTGTATTTATCATCAAAACTACATACACCTGCCAATTTTCATGGCGCTACGATCCTTGGAAGATGGTTAAATTAATTACCTTAGATTCCATTACATACTTACATACTTCGACCTAATAAAAGCGTGTTAATAAAAAAAACTGTAAATATCCTGTTCCAAATTTCCTGGGGTTCCATGCTGAAGTTACCTTATTGAACTTCAACGAGTATCCACGCAGTTGCTTGTTGGTGGTTATGGTATACATGTTCTCGAGGTTGGACACACTATAATAAATTTATACATAAGATAAAAACGAATTTACCGCCTGAAGATTGTGACACCCAACGTTTCGGCGATGTTTGGGTTTGCTATTTGTTCATTTCGGTCGCCGTTGACAGGTAGGAATAGGATTACATGCAGAAGAAGCGGATACAGTGATGCAGGGGATATACGCGCAGCTTTAATTGCGGAAGGGCTTTTGAACCATTTACAAGTCCTGATAATGAATCCTAGCATTGCCTATCTTTTATGACTACAGCGTCAATAAGCGCAGCGCCCCTTATATATCTATATTCTTTGTTCTCCATACTTTGTTCTCCAAATTCAGAGCTTGTTACGTAATTGACCTATGGGTTACGTAATTTTCAACTATGGGTATATTTTGATTTAGCGCAACCAGGTAGACAGTAACATTTTTAAAGTACATATCGTCTCAGCGCAGCAATCGGGTGTAGTTTGTGGAGGCCTTCACTAGTTGGATAATTGAAACTGACGGAGAGCAGAACGCCCGCCAGCCAGTACTGAATATGCCACAATGCCAAACCCACAATGCACTAAGCGCCTGCCTTTATTTTACCACCCGGAAAATCCCGGGAAGTAAAATTTCAACCCCAGTGCCCACAAATCGACCTTCAACGAACACGCGGTGCGGTCAGCAAACGCGTGAAAAGTTCATTTTCAAATGCCTAAACGTGCACCTAAGCAAATGAAAATGCATCCGAGCGCAAACGCAAGACTGGCGAATGGTAGTCAAAAGTGCATGTTTTTTGGATAAACCAAATTTGCAGTTGAAATGGGTAACACGGGAGGTAGCCTGCAAAATAGTCACTTTAAGATAGTGTAAGGGAGTAATTATGATATTTTATACCTACATATTTCTTTGAAAATACAAAAATTAAAAAGAATTAAGAGCATTTGCGGCAAATTTGATTTTTTAAAAGCGCTAAAAATAATTTGCGATAGTTGTTATATGTTTTTAATTCATGTTTTAAAGTTTTTTATCAGAAGGAGATGTAGAATGTTCGAAAAATGAAGAAAGCTTCATTTGAAGATTAGGTAAATTTGATTAAGAATTGTTATATTTTATCTAAAATCTGATTTCTTTTGTAGTTTGGACATAGACGTCATAATACTAGTATATTGATCTTTATTGGAATAACAAGTTCTTCTAGCAATAATGCAGCTAGAAAAATAATTTAAAAAAGGCATTAGGTAGGTACTTTGTTGTATTTTTTCTTATTGCATAGAGAATATAACAGGAATAACAAGTGAATTCAAGTGTGACTACGAGCAAGGCGCTACGGGTACCACGTTCCCAGCCGATGAACTTGCGCCCTCGTTGACCGAACCGCAGACCATCGCCTTTTTACGTGCACTGCAACCCCTTACCCTCCAGCCACTGATGACGGTCTACTCCTGGATACCTGCTGAGCCTCTCTAATGCTACTTGTCTTCTATATTTCAAGTTGACTTTCGGACGTGTTTTAGCCGACTTTCTCAATTTAATTTAAGTTACTTCACAATAACAAGCTTTTCGCTCTCTAAAATAGATAAAATGCTTTTATTTGTATATTTTACCTCGTAAATCTTATCGAAAACTATATCATTGATTACATATGGAATTAGATTGATCAACTCCATGTAAAGTTTTGGCAACTCTTCTGAAACGGCGCAATGCAGGTGGCGCTAATAGCATTACCGGTCAAAAAATAAATATAACGTTGGATGGCTTTTATAAAAGACTGCTTGATTTTAAACCCCAATAATGTAACCCATTATAATAATAATGAGATAACAATGAATTTACCGCGTGAAGTTTGTAACACCTGACGTTTCGATGATATTGCAACTGCCGTTGTCCAGGGTAGACTCCAGACCAGGTAGGTAGTGTCCGAGGAGTCTAGCCTGGACAACAGCAGTTGCAACATCGCCGAAATATCGAGTGTTACACAATTCACGCGGTAATTTCTTTTTAATCTCATTTATAACGTCAAACAACCGTGATAGTCTTCGATTTCATATAACAATAATAACATTCAATTATTACTGCCATCTATAGCATGTTTTTCTTTAGCCTGTTTATAACACAGAAATAATAAGGAGAGATAGAATGTCATAGATTAGTATATCTGAACATTAATGTGGTTAAATAATATTAAAATAATAAGAGCTATGTTTTAAAAATTAGTTTGTTATTATATTATTTTATTACATATATGCGTGTTTAGACCGCCATCTACAGTCCGCCGCCATACTGTTATACCACGAAAGTCGCCATATTGAACATATAAATACAATATAAATCAATTTTTGAACTGTGAGTGCCATCTACAAGTTGCGTTTCGCAGTAAAATCCTGGTTGCCAAATTATAGCCCGACATTGAGCAATCTAATACGCTAATAATCAATGGTGTGATTACAGCACGGGCTTTTTTTGTAGTGAGTGAATAATAACGACAAAAAAAACAACCTAAAAAAAGAAAAAAAATGTTTTTTTTTGTCAAATATGTAAATCGTATCTATTGAAAAAAGTTTCAGCAGCGTTTAGCGCGCTGCGTCATCTAGCGATAAGTAATATATCGCAAATAAACAATAATAACGATACTTTACCTATCGCTAGAAAGCGCATCGTTCTCATTGCTTTTTATAGTATTAAGAAAACAAATTTCAACAAATTTTTTCTTTCATAAAAAAAAAACTAATGTTGAGTACTTTGTCGTACTGATTCACCGACTAGTTTGGAGCCACGATGTTACGTTAGAATAACTTCGTTGGTAGCTATTTCAAAAGTAATAACGAAAGTTGAGAATCGGTTTGCACGAGAAGGCGACAAAAGTTTACATGTCTCTGGGAATGAAGACAAATGTGAAGAAAGACCCGGTACAACCTTCGCAATATTTTTACAACAGCCAAAGTAAATTAGACGACGTAAAAGCGGCGCTTATTTCTCGTTTGCGTGTGGTCAACGTTCAGCTCCGACACGGTGCCTTACACGTCTGAATGTAATGGATGTTGATTACGAAAACCTTAAGCCACATCTACCTAATCCACCCTCACTTCCACAACAAGGTCAAGCTTGTATAATAAAGGCAATTATGGAAATGTTGAAGCTGGATCGCCGGACGTTGTTTACAAAGCGAAGCACACTACGCAATTAAATTAATTACAATTTTGATCAAAGTGAGAATCAATTGCTTAAAATAGTAGAACTCTGCGAAAGAAAATAAATAAGATATAAATCAGTATCCGTTTGGCTGGAATTCAGTAAATAATATTTCAATCTATGATATGATACATGGATACTGATTTATTTGCCATACAATTAAAAAATCTGTTGTGTCACCCCAACACTTTCCCGGCAAGTAGCCGAGGACTGATTTTATCTGAATATTCATTTCATAAATAAATCAATGAGCGCCCTTTTTCGGTCGGCGGCCGAACCCTGCTGGGTCGCCTCGGGCAGCGCGTTTCGTTTCTCGGCTAAAGGCTGATTTACATTAATCCAGTAGCTGGATCCTGCGTCACTGGGTTCCCTCGCTGAATCGCCACTGTATCAATGTAAACACGTTTCTATCCAGTTCAGCGTTCAGTATACAGGGTCGAGCAAGCGCCAACAAATGATGCTAATATTTAAGAGCGTGTTAGCATTTTTCATGCGTAAATCAAGAATTTAGTAGTTTTTGAAGTGATTTTGGTCACATAATTAATCGGTTTAGCTTCTTTTGACTTCAGTCATCTTAATCACCATATATATTTATTTTACCTCTATTGAATAATTAATATAAAATTAGATAATTGACTTAGTAAACAGCGGATTTCGAAAGCGCGATTTCTGGATGACGCGCGAAGACTCAATTTTGAAGTAAAATTACACCAATTATTATTACTAGGTAAGAAGGTAAGAAATATTAATTTGAAGGAACATATCCTGAAATTTAAAACGTATTAAGAAAAGTTCGATTTTAACATCATAAACTTGTATTTTTATCACGTCTAAGAAAGTCAAAAATCTAGAAATTGACTAAAAGAAAATACGTTATATCTCATAATCTAGAAGTAATTTGACAACATAAATAATTTTATACGTAAGAAAAAAGATTGTACTATAAATATGTAAAAAAGAAAAAAAATCCGTCTTCATCTTTTATGATAATAATTTTTCAAAGTAAGTATAAAATCGTGTGCCTCGAACGGCCTATAATCATTCGCTCTCTGGCGCTCGTCGACGCAGGGTCTATGTCGGTTGATCTTCCGCCGCCGCGCTAGTGCCGCGCGTGATATTTACGTAAATTATAGTGAGACTAAATAATTGTGATACCGAAGTATTTTGTATTTTATTTGTGAATCTGAACGAGGCTATTCATGTAAGCAATATTTTGATTAATAGTGGACTAAGTTTATAAATAGCTGTATTTAACTTATATTTTTTTTCTACAAACGTGTTATTATTCTACTTACAGAACATGGGTAGAAAAGAAAGGAAATATTATTATGGATCAAAGAAATCCGTGATGTTACGAAAACGTAACATGATTAATAATTTGCAGAAGGCAAGAGAAGCTGCGTAAGTACCTATTTATTTTTTAACATGGTGTCAATGTAAGTTATTGTTTTTGTACCAACATAATACTCGTAGTCAAGTAAATGACAAATCCACTAGCGATCACCCATCAACCGTAACAGTTTATTTTTACCCGACTACGGAAAAGTCAAAAGGAGGGTTATGATTTTAAAGTAAAGTAAAGTAAAGTAAAAGGTATTTATTTCCAATACAACCATACAATTGTGTAGGAATGACAGTAATTAATCTTAAACTAGTTACTCAATTTAGACAAGAGATGATATACAATATATAGTTTTAAACTTACCAATTTACAAAAACATAGACTATATGATAACAGTTTACAACAAAACAATTAACGGTAAATAATATGTATTAGATTAAATGGGTAGATACGATGCTATGTATTTTCAAAATATTTTAAGAAGTCGTTATGGGCATAGGCATAGCATAATTTAGCAGCCTATGTAAGCATGTAGGTATGTATATATGTATGTACTAGCTGCGCCCAGCGGTTTCACCCGCGTGGTGATGGAAAATTGTGATAATGATGATAGAAAACCATATATCTTTATAAATTATAGACTATGTGTTATTCTGATGTGTAAGCTATATTATTGAAAAGTTTCATCAAAATCCATTCAGTAGTTTTTGCGTGAAAGAGTAACAAACATCCATACATACATACAAACTTTCGCGTTTATAATATTAGTAGGATAGTAGGATAGAATTTAAATTTCGAATGTCAATTTCTTAGATTTTTTTCCTACTTACTTGACAGTTATCGGTATATTTTAGATAATTCACACTATATTTTTATAAATTATAGCCTATGTGTTATTCTGATGTGTAAGCTATGTTATTGTAAAGTTTCATCAAAATCCATTCAGTAGTTTTTTCGTGAAAGAGTAACAAACATCCATACATACATACAAACTTTCGCGTTTATAATATTAGTAGGATGTAAGTATGTATTTTAATCTGTTCCCTCATATCTCCAAAACTTCTAGTCGTATTTTGACAATCGAGGAAATGTGAGATTCGAGACATTAAATGATCTCAAACATTATCAATAAGTTTGATATTATCAATAAGTAAAACTACGTAATAAGACAAATAATTACTTAAAAACTAACAATAGTAGATTTTGAATGTAGACACCTAGTTATTAAATTACCTTAATTTATCATTATACTAATGCTACCTGAATTACATATTTTTTTAATATATGATTCGTTAATAATCTATATATTGCAGTTTAAAAACTTGCATTAGCTAAACCAATTTCAATAGATCTTGTAATATCTCAGAAGTTGGGGTTACAATTTTTACGTAACTATTTACAGTAACTATTAATTAATGTTTGGCAGTAAGTCAATAATTACTTAATTAAAGTACTCAGAGAAATTACAAAATGGTCATTAGTGATAGTATAAAATGGCCGCGATGTCCAAATCATTATTATTTATACCATCACTAACGACCATTTCGTAATTTCTTTGTGTACCCTAATTAGGTAATTATTCACTTACTGTCAATCATTAATTAATAGTTACGTAATAATGATAACACTTACTTCTGAGGCATTACAAGATCTATTGAAATTGGTTTAGCTAATACAAGTTTTTAAACAAACAATTGAAATATAAAGATTATTAACGAATCACATAATTTAAAAAACATACATAATGGCAACATATACCGGACAAACTGCTACAAAAAAAAAAAAAATTTACATCGTGTTTGGTATTATCGTGCAAGTGAAAATATGTACTGATTTCGAAATGTACTCAATGAGTACATTTCGAAAATATGTACTGAAAACCCCGAAAATATGTTAGTAGGTTTTAGTTCTTTTAACTTTTTACTTGTTTAGAATGCATTACTATTAATAACTTGTTGAAATATAAGAGGTAGGTACACCGGAATGAAATATTGTTATTTTTTTATTCTGCGGATTCCATAATTTTCTTAATAATCGTCTTTTGTTTTTTTTCAGATCAAAATTAAGAGAATCTTTAATAAATACTAAAACCCCCAATGCAGCCTCAACTGGAACTTCTGCATCGCCTCCTACTAATATATCGTACGTTGCAAATTGTAGTTGTTTTTAATCTACTAAGTGAACTTTTATTTTGTTTTATTTTCTCTAATGTCAGCAATTTTATTCCAACCAACATTTTACAATATGATTTCGACCCAACAAGGCATCTTTGCACCAAATTTCAAGTCTCTAAGTAAAATATTTCGAGATTGAAATATGACTAATGCGGCCCCTGGTAGACCGATTTCAACCACAACCTTTTCAACTCTTGCCATGCCCAAACGATGCCTGCGTGTCAAATTTCAGCTCAATTGGATTAAACGCGTGGGCGCTATAGTGGAGGAATACACACAGAAAGATACACAAACAGTCTTTCACCTGGAAATATTCGCAATCGTCTCAGGGGGCTCGAAATAAATATTTCCGTCTTCACATCCAAATTGTTTTTTACCCGTTCACAATAATTTCCCTCCTCGTAAATTGGTGGGGCGGGATAGTAAAATGTAATAAAAAATATACCACAATTCACTTAACTTATTATATGATGTTCAATAGTTGAAAGGTGCACAAATTATTAACATATTTTTAAACATGTATGTTGAGTATATTTTAACATTGAACTCACTACCAAAAAATATTTGACTTTGACAATGAATTGTACTTTTTTGACTAGTAGTGATTTAAATATTAATGGCTGTTTCTTTCTTTTCTGACATATAACTTTATTTTTATATTATTTAATCGAATTTTATGTTATTGCCGAGTATTTAATGGAATTGCATTTTATTTATTATTATTATTATTATATTTTTTTTGAAGACCACATTTTATGACAATTTAGGGTTATTAGCTTTTTACTAAAACTTGTACATTTGTAAGCAATCAAGCAGTCAAGCAAACTTGATTGTAATATTAAAGTCCTGTCCACCCTAGAACAGGCTAGTCCCAGTTGTGTGACAGAAACAAATAAGCAAAAGGGTAAAGTTTTGCCATTCGGTTCCTGTTATTTTTGTAAGCAAATCAATGTTTTATAGTAATTAATTCTTAAATAAATAAATAAATAAATATAAATGGTTTGTTTAATTGTTTAATTTAATTTGGTATATATGTTTTATTGTACTGTCTGTTTCTCGAGGAATAAAAAAAATATGCATTTTTCCTCGCTTAGTAAATTTGTCTGATATTTATGTTTGCAATTTAAAATCGCCAGTTCCCAACTCTGGGTCCTGGCGGCTCTCCGATTATGATCGTGGCTCGGTGGTGTTTCTAGTACCTGTAAAGAAATGCCGATATTAGGCGATAATGACTTTCGCAATTTCGCCTTATTAATAATGGATTGATTAAATGTAAGAAGCAGGAGGGCGAATATTACAATTCGTTATGATTAGCTAAAGATTCCTTGCCCACTCTTAAATACGTAATCGATGCTGGATCAAACGAGATAGTAGATTATACTAAGGATTCTCGTCTTCCTAATAAGGTATATTAGGAACTTTGAGACATACGAGGAACGAGCGGATTACTTTAAGGTTGCACTGCTCTATAATAGACGGACCATAACCAACATGTCTTTCCTATATGACATCCTTCATGGTTTAATAGACTGTCCAGCTTTAACTGAGCGAATTTCCTTGAGAGTGCCCCCCAGAAGTACCCGAGTTTCTCGTTTGTTTCACGTGCCCAGATGCAATACAAGTCACTTCAGCAACTCTACTATGATACGGTTACTCAGCTCTTTTAATAACAGGTTTAATGACCTTGACATTTTTTCTCTGGACAGGAAGCCTTTTCTTCACGCAGTCGAAGAAAAGCTCAGGAACGATAATTAATTTAAATATTTATAAAATACGCACTACTTATTACTTTATTACATTTATGTGTGTATGTATGTTTATATGTATATATATATATATATATATATATATATATATATATATATATATATATATATATATATATATATATATATATATATATATATATATATATATATATATATATATATATATATATATATATATATATATATATATATATATATATATATATATATATATATATATATATATATATATATATGTCAATAGAATACATATGTATGGCCATTTATGAACGTATATTACATATAGTGTTATAACAATCCCTCCCTTCCATTTCCATTCCCCTATTGTACTTATACATTTAAATTTAGAAATGCTTCTCTTTCCTTTTTTCCTTTTTTCTTAAAAAAAGGGTATGAAATTATTATCTTTTAAATATGTGCTTTATATTATTTGCAAATTTGAAATGTATTAATGTTAATTTATAAAATGTTCTTTTATAAAATGAATATGCTGTATACATTTGGCTAATAAAAATAAAAATTAATCTTTCAAATTGTCATTTCGTAATTCAGTAATTCAGTCATTAAGTCATTTCGTTATCTTTTCGCATTAGGTTTATTTATAAACGCTTTTAAGTAGGTATTAAATCCAATGATAGCTAAATCAATGATCTACCTTGTTTACTCTCATTTGACTTTATTCGCTGACATTTAAATTTTTCTGCATATTTTTTGGTTTAAGATAGTTTATGATTTGAAGATTATTTGATTTGTCAATATAATAATAGTAAATTCATTGACAAAAGGATATAATATGCCATTTTTATAAATACGGTATTGTGCAAGCACATACAAATAAAATGATTACCTTAGAACAGGCCTAGTAAGGTGACTTTGCCACTGAACTATGCGATGTATAAATTTTCTGGTACTAACTCCATGTTAAAAATATATATTTTTTAATGCATAGTATCTCAGTTCTGAAATTGTACACTTACATGACATAATTGCATTACTACAATAAATAATCACCTTAAAGACCAAAGAAATAAACAAAAAAAAGATATTTTTGTAAGGGGATTTTATTATATAGTAGCTAATCACAATTTCATTTTTGTAGGTTATTTAAATATATCGAAATCACCGGATGTCTCTCTGTATCAGACAAGGCTGTTACCAGTTAATCGATAGGATCGTAATATGACCTACCTTATGTTGTTATAGATGGGCAGATTATAGTTGACGAAAACAAGAAATAGACAGAGACAGACCGACGAAATGCCGGGGTCATAGCATCTGTGCTATTCGTTGTCTACTACTCGACGAAAAGTTGTATATCAAGACGCATTCTAGCGTTTAGTAATAAAAAAGGTGTGATCGACTAAGTCGAAAGCCTGAAAGAAGTCGAGAAAATTCCCCGCTACACATGTCCCGCGATTAAAACGTTCAAGAGTAGTACGCTTGAAGAGGGAGCGAGTCCTAATCAGTAAACTAATCATACGCCGCAGACGAGCACTACTCGTTTGCTAGTAGCATGATACAATTGGCAAATTATATCATATCATACTAAGCAAAATTGTTGTATTAAAATTATGCTTATATGGAAGACTTCAGTTTATTTAATATCCTCCATGTTGATTTTGAAACTCTACGGCCACTCCTAGAAACTTTGTTTCCGCCAAGAAATAAATAAATCAATGATTGTATTGTTAATATTTCACTTAATTTTTAGGCTCACCTCGACAGCCAAATTGAAATACGGTTTCCGAAGCATTTGATACTAAGTTTTTATCTCGAAATCATTTACTTGCTATTTGTGAACGGTCTTCAATCGCCAAATGCTATTCAATCGCGAGAGCATTTTCGACAGGGCTGCTGTTGAGTCGACTATAAAAGAAGTCGAAATAAACCGTCAAGCTGCATACTGGTCTAAAACTCAAATAAGCATATGTATAACAAAATAATAATGATTAATCTAATGGGTTTCAAGAACGAAATTCAAGATTATGCAGTATTAAAAATATATTAAGTTTTTATCAGCATAAAATATGTTTTTCTCTATTATTAGAGTCTACCTATTTACAGAATAATTATTAGCTGAATAAGTTTTCATCATTATTACTGTCAGTACCCTCGTGCTATTACGACTTGTTAGAATCGTCATCACAAGATGTGTGGAAACTTTAAAACAATGTATTTTTTTAAAAAATCCCATTTTTTCTTTTCCTTAATTATCTATGCGAACAAAGGTTAGATAAAATTACAAGCAGGTGGATTAGGTCCTACATATCCGAGAAATTTTCGCATTGCCTGAACGCCGGTCGTATCTTAAAAAAAAACGTTGCTTAAGTAGGTACGCTGCAAACTTGTAGTTTGGCTAAAACAAGACTAATTGAAAATATATAAATCTTGGCGGGTACCGTAGAATAATGACTTTTAGGTTCCAGTTACTTCGAAAACCAATCATACTACGAAGATTCCTTACAGGCTACAATTCTATATCTCTATTTCTATATCTATTGAGCTATATCTAAAACGCATTCAATTTACCTCTACTAAACGATTTCATGATAAAATGAAAGTTATTCGTCGCAGGCAAAACAGAACAAATTCAATCGCCCAGCAAATCAGATCAAAACATGGGTCTCTGCAATTTTATTTTTTTTACCAACGCTCGCACCCTCGCTACCGTACATAAAAATAAAAACACCCGGGCCTGACATACTTAGCTACCTATCTATTAGGTGAATAAATTATTATGAAGAATTATTGTCATCCCAAGATAAGATATGACGGATTACATTTTGAGACCATAGTGCGCTGGCCAAGATCCGCGTAATCTTGCCGAATATAAATAAACTAGCACCCGAAAAGCCTCAAGAGTGTCGCATCTCTCAAAAGCTTTGATACACAGAATGCTGAAACGTGACAAACAGCATCCTTATTTGATAAGGAACATGCATGCGTTGATGCTACCAGATCGCATGCGAAAGACAAACTTTTGGATCAAACAGCAGCGGCAACAGCAAGCTAACTTTGTTGATTTAGTAAAGTGAAATGAGAGTCGGGAAGCATTTGATAAACTTTGTGAATGTGTGTTTAAGATGTCAATTTACTTTCAAATTGCATCTAGAAACACTCCCAAGTGTGCATCTAGAGCAGATGTTACCAAACTTTTTTCCTCGTAGACCACTTTCAAAAGTTTACTGGTTTCGGTGGACCCCTGCTGCTACATATGTACCATATTCCCAAAACTCGTAAAAAAATGTGAAGCTCATCTAACTCTGGAAATTTGCGTCGCGGCTGAATTACAACCCTAAATTCGGAGTGGCAAAAATAAAAAGAAAAATAGTATATTTTCTTGTGTTCTATTTATTAAAATAATATGAAAACAGATTAAAATTACAGATTACTGATTAAAATTAAAATTAAACACCAATAACGTACCGTAAAGTCAACAATGTAATTCAACAATTTTAAAAAAAATGTCCTACTTTTAATGGGAGGGATGTACTTGATGGGTTGACAGCCAATTATCAATATTTGGCTTCGCTTTGCAAGTATTGGCACGCGTTGTATTGCATATCGAATATGCAAGTTTTTAACACGCTTTATTAGGTCGACGTGTATGTAACTAACTATGTAATGGAATCTAAGGTAACTAATTTAACCATCTTGCGAGGATTGTAGCGTCATGAAAATTGGCAGCTGTATATAGTTCTGATGACAATACAATAATACGGTACTGTCGAACTGATCTGATGATGGAGTCGGAAGATGGAACTTCATGATGGAACATCGTATCATAGCTGTGTTTGGACTTGTTAGGAAGGTCTTGGAATGAACTTTGACCACGATTAGGTTTCAAGGTCTGATGATGAAGCCGGAAGATAGGTACTGCATATAGATAGGCTTGATAGAAGATAGGCATTACATGATGGAATATCGTATCATAGCCGTGTTAGGACTTGTTAGAAAGGTCTTGTGATGAACTTTGACCACGATTAAGTTTCAAGGTCCGATGATAAAGCCGGATGACAGGAACTGGCATTCCATGATGGAATATCGTATCATAGTCGTGTTTGCACTTGTGAGATAGGTCACGTTTTTTGGTTTTTACGCGCATTTATAAAAGCGTGTTTTTAGTGTTTTTTTTAAACTATTATTTTTTTTTACAAGTAACAGTCGCTAACCTTCTTAAAATACACTACTCAAAAAACTGAGGGAGGTTTTAAAAAAAGAAATGAATGCTAAATAAACATTGATAAGTGAAGCCTAGCCAACATTTTTGTTTTTTACTATCGAAACCAGATAAATTTTCGTGTATCCCCCTTACAACTTAGACCCTCGTCGAGTCTCCCACGGACCCGATGGTCCGCCTGGACTACTTTGGGAATGCACATTTAAAATTGCTCTTATACGATGAAAGCAATAAGTGCTCTTCCATACCCAAAGCCCGAAGCATTAATTTCCTAAATATATATAAAAAAAACTAAATATATTAAAAGGAATAAAAAAACACGACTGCCGTTACAAAAATTGGGCTACTGTATTAAAAAATATTTTTTTAACGAAATATTTGTAGTTTATGTATTTATCCATATATATATCTATATATATATATATATATATATATATATATATATATATATATATATATATATATATATATATATATATATATATATATATATATATATATATATATATATATATATATATATATATATATATATATATATATATATATATATATATTTTTTTCAAATTGAAATTATGTTAATCACTAAATAAATGAAATGATAAAATAATGAAAGGGCACTTATCTGGTCTGTGGTGACCAGGAGTGACTCCACGCCTTCTTCTTCTCCTCACTCAGTGTTTGCTGGTGCTTCCTGCTGTGGCACTAGAACCCGATCAAAATGGCAGTCTTTCACAGCGGCACACAACAATGCGAGACGAGAATGAATGAATATATATATATATACATATATATATATATATATATATTCATCAATGAATATATATATATATATATATATATATATATATATATATACATATATATATATATATATATATATATATATATATATATACATACATATATATATATATATATATATATATATATATATATATATATATATATATATATATATATATATATATATATATATATATATATATATATATATATATATATATATATATATATATATATATATATATATATATATATATATATATATATATATATATATATATATATATATATATATATATATATATATATATATATATATATATATATATATATATATATATATATATATATATATATATATATATATATATATATATATATATATATATATATATATATATATATATATATATATATATATATAGATAAATATATATATATTCGGAATGTACCTAATCAGACCGTTCATTTGACATTAAAGAAGACATGTTTATGTTAATATATTGACAATTGGAGATTTGGACATTTAGAATACTAGTTACTTGATATTTGGACATTTAAGTTACCCTGTAACACTTGGGATGATATAACGATTGTAACAATATGATACACTTCTAAATCACTTCTATATTTTAGAAGTTATAGGGGAATAAAGAAGCAGAAAATATACATGGATGAACCCTGAACACATTACACTACTTTTTTGTTGGGGAGTCGTCTAAAAAATAAGAAACCACGATCGTTTCTAGTAAAATTTGTTTGGAATATTTAGAATAAACCAGATTTTTACTCTCAGTGGAACGCGATGTAGTTTTCCTAGCATGTTTATTTTTTGTTTATTAAGAGTTCCTAATGAGGTGGAATAGAAGCTAGGAAGCCTAACAATCAATCACGACATCGCCTGCGCAGGATCAGCCTATCGCGGGCACTATCGCGCCCATTTCGCGAGCGAACGATTCTCACCAAACAGCTCAGTTGGCAACGCTACGCCAATCAATCACTATTAGTGGTCCAGTGACGTGTGGCGAATGGCGAGCGAACGGCGGCTACCGTAGCGTTGCCAACTCAACCGTAGCCGAGGGTAAGCGCAGGGGTGAGCGAAGGTTGTCGGCGATGGAGGCTACACACACAGGCTGTTAGCGCTGCGAACCAAACACTGATTTTATCTGACGTGTATGCTGATATGACGTTTTAACAGATACCCTTTTAGTTGATATCAGCATTGATTATATATGGCATTAGATTGCTTAACTCCATAGTATGATTTGGCATTCCTTTTGTGCCGGCGAAATACAGATGGCGCTGAAAGCATTGACGGCGAAACTAATAGTAATTGATTTGGTCATCTATAATAACATTAATAATGAATGTTTTTTAAAAATATAGGACTGATCGATCGATCGATAAAAGCCCAATAATTAAACCAATGATAACAATAATAACATTCAATTACTCGTGCCATCTTTCGCATTTATATATAGATATGCCGAATAAATCACATAAATAATACGAAAAGATGGAATGCCATCTATTAGTTTATCTGAACTTTAAGCGCGTAGTTATTGCGAATTGAAGCCTATATACCAACATGAAAATTGACATCTTTATGTAAATAATATCCAAATAATAAGAGCTATGATTTAAAAATTCGATTGTTGTTATATTATTATGTTATACCGCATAGGCGTCTTTAGAGCGCCATCTATAATGCACCGTCATACTGATATACTATGAACGCTTGCATATTAGACGTAATAAGAGAAGATTAATCAATTTTTGTAACAATGAGAGCTATCTACATGTAGCGTTTAGGAGTAAATTCCAAGATGCCAAATCGTAGTACGGCGCTGATCAATCTAATACGTTTTGTAATCAATGGTATCAGTTACATCGCTTACACTAATGTAGATACGCATTGCACAAAAAATTCTCAGACGAATATTTCAGAAATGAAAGTGACATTCTAAGTACCTATAAGATTTCGATTATCGAGTATGTTATTACTACTTCTGATTTTCGGGAATATAATATAATGGCAACGTGTTGTTGTGTGAGCGTCGGTTAGCGTCCGTAGGCAGAAAATAGGCATAGTCAACAAGTATTTTGTGACATTTCTATACATTCGAGGAGCTGACGAGAGAATCCCAAGTGGGATGCCTTTCTTTAAGTATGTCTTCATTGAGTGGAGACGATTAGTAATACGTATTCGGCATTATAGACTCATATAATTAATTAACTTGAGTAAATTAGAAGTGCACTCGTGTTTAGTAATATCAACGGGCGTGCCTGAGCGTGTATGTATCTGTGATGGTACGTACACAACTATGTATGCTACTGATAATTTAACTATTTCTAACTATAATACTTCAGCCTATCTTTTAAGTCATATTCTCATTTATTTTCGGAATTTGTTACATTCTAAAGTAATGTAATTTAATTTCTTGGAATAGAAATTAATTTCTACGGCTGTATTGATCAAAAGTACTCGTGTATCAACATTTTAGGTTAATTTATAACTTAAAAATATTTTTTTATGAAAAGTTTAGCCGAATGATTATGGAATATTCGTTCGAAAATCGCCCGTTGGAAAATCCTGTAAATCGACATTCACGAGGTTTGTTGAATGTGAAATTATATATGAGTGCTGATCACCCACTGCAAGATCCTCTGTGGGTGCTCGAACCCCCGAAAACCCACGGAGTAGAGTCTATATATAGTAGTCGAAATCTTATTTGACAAAACTGTCGTTAATCTCGAGGAGTTGTAATCGTTTTGCAACAGAGGGTGACTAATCTATTTCGCGGCTCCAATAGTCGAAATACATATATCGTCTTCATCCATTAACCGGGGGAATTAATAGTCAAGAAGATGGATAGCTGATGTTTTCACAGTATTTCTTGTAATTACCAGTCAATGCCGAGTAATTAAGCGAGTAGCTAATCAATTAGGACTGTTAATAAATCAGTGTATCTGTAGAGTTCGTCTTCGAAACGGCGTTTGGCGTTTAGTGCTTTTGTTAATTACATAAATTAATCGTTAGTAATGAGTACGTATTCTAATTAATTTCTCTGTAATACACATTTTAAAAATATTGTTAAGTACTGCAATATTTACTGTGCTGGTAATTTTATTTGAATTTCAATTAAACATGGAGTTTTACAATTATTCAGTGCCGCACAACCTGCCTTTTAGGTGTACAATATATTTTTACAACATGATTGCATAGCGATTTTAATGATTTAACTATAAAAAACACTGTCACAAATACAATCAGTCTGGATAGGTATCAAAAAGGTAAATTATGAAGGTATAAAATTATTTTACTAATACAATTTAAATTTACATACTGAAATATTTATCAGTAAGTACGATAGGTATATACTTCAAACCTCTGACTGTTTGTGGTTCAAAATGTTATGATCGAACCCTGTGGAGCAGTGTGTGTCTATAAAGCGTTTGTTAAATTATTCCATGCAGGTAGAATCGATCTCTATCGTAAAATATATGGTTAAAACTTGTTGGGAATCGCTGTATATTTTATTGCATTTTAACGACAGTTTTGTCAAATAAGATTCCGTCGTCGATTGATGGTTATAACTTAGTTATCCACAATACCATATATACTTACTTTGTTATTCACAATACCATAGACTTATAACAAAGTTATCCACAATACCATAGATAGTCCATACCTTGACGAAAACCTTCGTTTTTCCTTCCGCGATTAATTTGCAATTCAAGCACGTTTGAGGTCTCTCACGCCAATACCAACTACGGGAAAAAATCCATCGCTTATAGACTGATGTGCACGTACGACTCTCGTTTCTCCACTTTCGATATTTTCAACCTCAACCAACTTATTCAAATCAATTGCACCTAACGAGCTTGTTAATACCTATCGTACTTAGTTATATACTTTTCATGCAAACTATCAGTAGCTATTACAAATATTTATAAATATCTATAAATAATTATAATATATTTATAAATATCTATATACATCAATAAATATCTATATCTATATATCCACTATACGACCTATCTATGTCTATATACATATACATATACCATCGTCTAACTCCTTCTTACTAATTACCTCCAATTCGCTACCTCTCCCATCGATTTCCTATATTAATTTTACATTTAATATGAACTGAGTTAATTTTATAATTATTTTTAAAGTAAATATGATGAAACCTGTTTAATATGTTACTTTCGTAAGAAACGATTATCGGCGTAATGTTTTTCTTTTTTTCTACAATATGTTTATGCACAAGTATGTATATTGTATGTGCCGTATGTTTCCCAAAATAAAAATAAAAATAAATAAAATAACTTGTTAGGAATAGCTGTATATTTTATTGCATTTTAACGACAGTTTTGTCAAATAATACTTCATCGACTATACTCGCATGTGGGTTTTATTGTTAGCATCTTCATGAGCGTCGTTGAGGGCTACTATCGACGAAAGGCTACCATCAACGATCGTTATTTTTGAAGGGCGAAATAACCCGCTTGACCCTCTCCTGTCGACATGCGCTAAATCAGGCGACAAAATCGGTAGCAATGAAATTAGAGCGAAGTGGCGACGGCTTCGGCGTCGGGCGTCCACGCTCAACCACACTCGCACCCGCGGGCTATCGACGCCCAGGCATCGAACATGGAAAAAGACAAGATGAGTCTTTATATACTGATTTCGTTAGTTAAAAAAATAGTATTTAGTATTAGTATTCTATTTTTTAAATTTGTTAAATATCCTGTTAATTTCGTAATGATCGCCATTTTGGGACACTATAGACTGCCCAAGCACTGCGCCCTGTTTGTTACGTCAAACTAGGCGTGTAAACGGTGCCGAAATGTTTCCGTTTTCATAGCGAATCAGACAGATTGAAAGTTTAAATTGCTACCGGCATGCCATCTTTACGCCGTGGAACGTATTACAATGACTTGACAGACGGAAACTACCTCAAACGTCGAGGGCACTATCCCTTGCAAGACAGTGGGGCCCCTCGCCACCTGTCTACCAGATTAAGAAACGCAGGGCAGAGCAGATTTTGTAACGCATAAACATGCTAGAGCTGCGTATGCTTCGGCGCAATCACTTAAAAGCAGATATGTATCTATCCTGCTCTGCGCCTTGTTGTAGTACCGGCACAGATTTCCTCGCGACGCGTGCAAGTCAAAACGTGTTTTTAGCTAGATTTTATAAGGTTGCTGCAAAAATGGGAGAGCATTTAACTACATTGTTAAATCGCTTGTCAGATAACTCTCTCGAGAGTACAAATTATCCATATGTAGAGCGTTTTCTAAGGTAATCTTTTTTCCAAATAGTTTTTCTACATTTTGATAAATTGTAAATTAGCAACAATTCATTAATTTTATGATCAGACTCTGACTCTGAACTCATTTTCTCGCCAAACTCGAAAACTGTATATTCTTTGTAATAGCTAGGACGCAAATGAATGTAAATGTGTCATTTAACTGCGTCGCAGCATAAAAGCCTATATCTCGAAGCTTGCGGCCTATATCTGCCTTAACTGCCCTGCCTTGCAAAATCTGTACTATGTTGCACCGCGTCACCTGCGTCTCAGCATACTCTTAGACGGATTTCTCTGCCATCTATACCATCCGCAATACAAAGTGGCGAGTCAGGTAATTTATCATCGAAATCGTGCTATCTCTTTCGCACTTGCACGGCCTTATGGAGCGGTACCTGTAACCCTAGTGTAGGTAGTCTTACGCGTACAAAAGGAATGTCGATAAAATAATGAAACGAGGGAAATAAATATTATTTCAGTATTGTTCATTACGATAAATATTAAATAAGTTAAAAATATAAATATTGATATTGAAATATTAAAATAAAAATATAGTTGACAATAAAATAATTGTTATACAAAAAAAAAAAAAAAAGCTAAACAAAGAAAGTCAGCAAGCTATTCATATTCGTCTTCACTGTCACTATCGTCTTGTAGATTAATAAAATGACAATGGGTGTCAATTATATGTGCTTTGGCCAGGTCTTCGTTCTGGAGATTTTTGAATTCGATTCCGAATTCGATCTAGAGTTTGTTCGCTCTTTCTTGGTTGTTGAAAATCAATTTTCCTTATGACATCAGGGTCTTCTTTCAACTTATGCAACCACTTAAAAATATTGAGAATGACATGCCAGCTTTGCTGGTTAACATCACTTCTTAACTTGGTCAAATTAGTTTTGCAAAAATCTTCCAACATGATGTAGATTCACAAACAGAGTTCGTATAACGAATGAGTTATGCTCTTTGGACATTAAGCCTTTTATAGCAGAATATTTTGTTATCAATAATGCATAATGGCCTACATAATACGCACAATAATTATAGTAGACGAAAACTAATTTGGCAAAAGTGTCTTTAAAATGTCATAAAATGTCGAAATCGAACTGTTACGGTTACCACAATTAATAGTCCTAATCGGTTAGCTACTTACCACCTATTACGGTATTTACTCACCGCTTTTGGCTAAATCTAGGAATTTTATCTATCTATCTAATTTTAGCAGGCAAAAGTCTTTTCATTTTTCGGATTAATATATAGCCTATGACACTCACAAATAATGTGGCTTTCTATTGGTAAAAGAATTTTCAAATGTTCAGTAGATCCAGAGATTACTTCCTACAACGTCACAAACTTTACCTCTTTATAATATTAGTATAGAAGTATAGATTGCGATACGGTCGCGGTTCCATACCTATGTCTTATTATCTCTTTAACTATTTATGCAGTAAAAGAAAAAAGTCCTTTGTTTTAAACACTTGAGACGATAAATTTACTTATTTTGATAAGAATTCATAATTAATAAAATATAAAAGTTAGACATATGCTGTCGCTGACTTTTTTGTAGTCATTATCAAGCTCTACAACTTTTCTCTAGAACTTAATCATACATCTTTCATCGTTAAGGCAGTGTTAGTTAGAAACATTTTTGATGGACCGCTTATTCTCCGACTTACTTTGCAAATCCGACTACCACGAAGAAGTCTTTCCATTTTTCGGTTTAGTATATAACTCATGACACTCATAGATAATGTGGCTTTCTATTGGTAAAAGAATTTTCAAAATCGGTTCAGTAGATCCAGAGATTACTTCCTACAACATCACAAACTTTATCTCTTTATAATATTAGTATAGATAAATATTTTATCGACATGGTACCATTCCTATGTTAACTGTCTCTAATTGCCCCAGTCGCCAGTTTGTACTGCGGATACTATAGTCTGGTTCTAGATTTGACGTCGCTACCGCGGCGCTAGTATGCGCAACCCCTACATCCACTTGATGTAAGCGTAAAATTCGCTGTGCATCCGTGGGTCTTTTGCTTGCCTTTCGGGATCGCCTGGCCAACCGGTCGTTTCTATAGATAAATGATTTACATTTACGCCAGCTGGCATGGAAAACATATGTTTCCGGACTTTCCCGGCCATTTGCCGGTTTACAAAATGCACAACGGCCCAAGGGCCGTCCGGAGCTGTTACAACTTCTCGGAGGCTTTCCAAGACAGTACCTCCTCGAAGAGGCTACCCGAGGGGAGCTGAACCATGAGTTGGACAGAACAAAGAGCGCAAACTAGGTATCATTAGGACCATGCATGGAACCATTAGGACCTCAAAGGCGAGACAATACTTAACGAGCAAAGAGCGAACGTATTTTTATTCCTTTATATAAATTATGGTTGAGATTTCGCTGGCAGATGCTAATTTCTCCAACGAGAGGGCGAATGATCCAGAAAAAATGTGCCAACGCACAATTTAATTCGCCCTACAACGCACAAATTGTGCATATGCACAACTTAATTCCCACTTGTACGATTATTTTAACAGTTGTAAGCAATCGTACAGAAAAAAACTGGTTTTAAATATTCTTTATAGGACGGCAACGTCATAGTTAAGGAACGAATACAAAATATATTTTTAGTTCTCGTGCCAAAAATATTATAGGTACTATCGTTCATAGATTTTTGCATTAAAATGCCGCAAAGAAGCTGCAATGGATAACACAGTCAGAGGGCGTTGTATTAAAAAATAATGTGAAATATCCGAGTAATAATACACACGAAAATATCCGAGTAATAACAAACTGACTTTGAAATATGATTTAAATGGCGTTGAATGTTGTTTTAAAGTCGGAATACCCATTCAAACCGAAGTTATACAAGTTCAAAATAGCCTGTGTGAAAAAGCGGTAATTACGGCAAGCATATAATAAATAAAAACTCACTTATTGCGATTTCTTTCCCGCCTCTCTGGTGAGGTTTAGTATGCAAGGTCCAATCTTTGCTATTTCTCATGTTGGCCTATAAGCGCCCTGGCGCATTATTCGTATGTACGTCGCGTCGGGTTTTCGCTTTAAAAATTACTCTAAATTGCGTTTGCTAATTGTTATTAGGGTGCGAAATTGGTAGTGAAAATGGAGTGGGGGTGGGGTGAGGCTCAGATTTCTCCCCTCTCGGCTTACGCAACGAAACGACCGGTCGCTATTTAGGCCGGGCGCTGTGCGTTTTTCCAGCGAGTCAGCGATTAGTAGCCATTATTTTTCAATTGTTCCGAAAAATTACGACGATTAAAGAAGGATCGGAGAAAAGCCGACGAATACTGCTGGAATAATATTCGTTCGGTAGGATTCTTTAACAACTGTAATGGCGGACACATGCTTAGGCAAAAATCCAAAACTTATTGTTAGTACCATGTAGTAACCAAGCCTTCCCTGTCAACCCTAGAAAGGGCAAGTCCAGGTTGGGTGACAGAATCAAATAAGCATAAGGTTAAGGGTTTGCCATTTTTTTCCTGTTATTTTTGGAAGCAAAATCAATGTTTTTATAGTAATTCATTCTTTAATAAACAAATAAACCTAACCTATAGTACAAAATATGTTTCATATTATGTAATCGAAAACTATCGCGGTGGTTTGACTGACATTATGATTAGGTCGGGTGCTACAAACTTCACGCAGTAAATTCGTTTTCTATCCTATTTATAGTTTGACATTATACTTTAAAAAAAATAAACTGAATTTACCACGTGAAGTTAGTAGCACGCGATATTTCGGCGATGTCGCAAACGCCGTTGTCCAGCGCCGTTGTCAAACTAACCTGAACAACAACGGTTGCAACATCGCCGACAACAAAAAAATATATATAATTAAATGGAAATACTTTAGAACACTGTCACTAGCCTGAAATAAACCAAAGTTATATGCTTCATAGCAGCGATTTGAACGGTGACTTCATGTGATCCGCATCACAATTGATGTGTTTACAGCTTCTGCATAATTCAGTCGGAGCGGTGGAGAGGAAAACGTGGCGCCCGTTCAGCCCGATCTGTGCAGAGAGCGCAAGTGATATTTAATTCAAGAAGCGTCTGTGTGATTGTGCGAAACGCGTCTATTCAAATATGAAATCATTAATAAAACACGAGGCAGTCTTTAAGCATTTATGGGCCAAACACATTAATCTGTAAAATAAAGAGGGAGAATACCGAAATCAGAATTTCGAAATAACTACAAGTCATTGACTTGATTTAGAAATCAAAGGAGAATGGGAATTTCTGTATGAAAGGTACCCAGAGTGTGAGAACTAGGGACATAACAATTACTCGTGCTTGTGTAAAGAAGTAATAATATGAAAGTTCAACTCGCTGTTTCATGTCGCATTAGAATTATATAGGTACATTCGAACTTCTGTGTATATCCGGATGATTTGGAAAAAAACTAATTATGAAATCTTGGTAAATAGTGTTAATTATGTAGAGCTACCTATATCTTTAAAGCTTTAATCTCGTTATTTAAACAACAGTTCAAATAAAATCCAATTGTAGTTAAAGCAAAAATCAATTAAAGTAAATTTAAGTTCCTTAAACTCATCAACATCATCCCCAGTGCAACTCTAGGCAGACTATTAGAGAACATGCTAGGGGACCGCTACTTCACTGTCCACATAGCTGGATAGACAAGCAGAATGAGACATATTCGCGATGGACTCCCCCAGGGCTCAGTGTTGGCCCCCACACTCTTCTGTCTGTACACCAGCGACCTCTCAACAACTACGTCGAAAAAGTTTATTCAATCCGATGACATTGCTTTGCCTGCCAATACTGCAAGCTTTAAGGACGGAGAGGAAAATACTTTCCAAAAACCTTGAATCGCCAAACCAGTACTTTAAAAAATGGCGTCTCCTCTCCAATCCCTCGAAATCGAGGCCTGCTGTTTCCACCTGAACAACCACTAGGCCAACGCAAGACTGAACATAAAATTTAACGGAGTGGAAATTAAAAATTACCCTAACCCTAAATATCTAGGTGTTACAGTTGTAGTGAACATTTCGACCGGGAATAACAGGAACCTAGAAACTGGCTGGCTCGACATGGGGAGTAAAACTAACATTCTGAGAACCTGTCAGAAGAGACAGAGAGTCAGGATTTAAAAGAAATTTTCTTGATTTCAGAATTTTTAATAATTGTTACGCTTGCGACGCGGAAGAGAAGTTTGTTTCCCGTTTAAAACATCTGAAAACTTTCTAGAGAATGCCTGCAGCAACTTTTATATCCCCCCTTCCATCTCTCCCAAATTCTCAAAATCCAATTAAAATAATGAACCTATCGATTTTACCCAATAATAAACAAGACGCCCAACATTGTTTTTTTTTTAAATTTTAAGCAAAGAATTATGGTAGTAGTAGAAAAATAATTGCCTAAATAATTTTATTGACTCCTAACTATTCTATGTACTCTCAAATTTTACCATGCATTCGGCTGTTGTCATAATCAGCCACAATTAAATCAAAAACATGATCTTGTTTGCATCTAAAAGTTAAAAAATAGCAGAGCTGGACTCGTAGATTTTTGATTAAATTTATCATTCGTGTTGATGTGAGATATATCGATATATGACATATACATATATTTGCTGATTTCAACGCCGCCAAATCTGCTTCCCTCCTCTAAAATATATTGGTATCCCACTTACTCAACTTCTAAGGCCTTACAAACAATGTTTGAGCCACCGGCCACACCAATAAGACTCTAATTAATCATCTGAGATTGTCAACCATAATAATTAAACAATAAAGTTGTTTATATTATTTACATAAATAGCATATAGATATAATATAATAAGCAATAAACTTATAACAATATTAACTATTAATATTAAAAAAGACTGCATAGTACGGAGTTAGTCCTTTTTTCTTATCTCGAAAGAAAAAGAAGTAAATAACTTTATGTATATCTCATTATTTGAATATCTTAGATAAGTATATATATGTGTTATTTATTGTGTCTCTTTTATCCATAAACTTGTTCAGGCAACCCCAATGTAAAACAATAGAATGCAGACGTCCCAGGGGCAAAATCTTAACTGACACCCGCACACTGATCATCTATCTCCATCTTACTTATCGCCTGTTTGTCTTTCATCCATAGGCTTATTTACCCTTTTAGCTTTCGAGATAAGATAAGTACTCACTCGGTACCATTTTTAAATAATAGGTAATATTGATAAATGTTTATAGCATGTGATATTTTCTATTTACTTTATCTATATACCTTGTATTTATATAATATAAACAACTGTATTGCTTAAATAAGACAAAGTTAATCTGGTATTTACTAAAAAATGAGTAATTGTTGAATAAAATATTTTGCAATTTTACCACAATTTTTTTCAGCCTCATATTTCAGCTTAGCTAGCATAGAATGAAATATTACACATGTAATAAGCTTTTGTTTGGTATATGTCACAACGTGTCACAACAAACTTCGCAAATGGGTACCAAATTACCCATTGTCTTTTAGGTAGTATATTAATATGTCAGCATTGATCAATTCAACTTAGCGGAGAACTAATTTGTGATATTACTAAATTTAATTAATTACGAGGGATCCTTTGATGTTAATATAATAACTTCGTAATAAATAATATAATACCTTCGTAATACATCGTGTCCCAGTTTGTTTTCCGATTACTGATATTTTGGCTTATTCAATCTATTTCAAACATCTACTAAGAAACTACATGCCTATCGTAAATTTTTTGGTGTCGTTTTTTATGCTTGGAAGACAAATAATTTTGCTGTCATATTTGCAAGAGGCCTTATTAGCTGTATGTCCCTCCAGTGAATATAAAATGATAGTTTTCGCATTACTTGCGCTTGCGCCATTTGTGTTCGCCAGTCAAGGTTTGTTTGTTTGCTTATTTATTTCTATTCTTATTGTGAAATTTCACAATGGGCGGTTTTATTATCATACGATAATATCTTACAACAAACCACACTATGAAGTATTCAGATGTTTGTATGCGTGTGTGTGTGTGTGTGTGTGAGAGAGAGAGAGAGAGAGAGAGAGAGAGAGAGAGAGAGAGAGAGAGAGAGAGAGCGAGGGAGAGGGGTAACTAGGTAACTAGAAAGGTATCCAGGTAACTGAGTTGTCTTTATTATGGAAACGCCAGCAAAGAACGGGTAAACTCTAGTTGGGTGGCGAGTGAGAAACATATTGCAAGTTGAAAACAAAAGTGACACTAAAAGAAAAGCCTAATTTTTCTGTATGGCCATTTAAAGTTTTTGACATTATTATGACTTCAATAACTCGCTTATGAATTGGAATAGATGTGCTGTTGTTTGGATTAACAGGTAGGTATGGCAAAAAAAATCATTAAAGTTCAGCATAGTGCCACATTTGTTCTCACATTGTCAAGTATATTTTTGCTTAGTTCCTTAAGTTTAAAAAAGTTCAGCATAGTGCCACTTTTGTTTTTAAATTGTCAAGCATTTATTTGCTTAGTGAGGTATAATATTATTATTATGGCAAAACTCGCACTTTTTCATTCAATTATTTATAATTATTTCATGATAAGTTAAGACGTAACTGACACTAAACGAAATATAACACTTTTTCACTTACCCAATGAACAGTTGTCGCTGACGACCGGACGCGAACTGGCTTAGTGTCGGTTTTTGTTTAACGATCAAGCACAGAACCTAAAAGTATGAAGTGACACAATGGGGCATCTAGCGATATCAAAGTGAACTATTAAGATACGGGTCTTCGAAGATGACGTATTTTTTCCTGTAGATTTCAGATGTCGCTGTAACTCAATGCCGCCAAATTTCGTTTAGTGTTACTTTTGTTTTCAGTGTGCGATATCTAGAAATATCTATTAAAAACGATTCGCCATTGGTTTAGTGTATTATATAGCATGTGGAATTTTATTTTAACATTATTAATACATTGACATTTAAATTGTTCCATTTAAAAGAAAATTCTCTTGATTTCATGAAAACACCCATCAAGAAAAATTAAGGTATATCTTGTAGTGACCTCGGAAAAACGAGATAAGAATGGACGTAAAAAATATACACAACAATGCTTTATACACATGTACAGAGCAATTCCCGTTAATGCTTTACCCGACAATAGTGCCCAACAAAGGAGTAGCGCTTACGTTTACCCTTGTGAGGTTACCCCCAACACCTGGGCTAACAATGATCCATTAGCGGCATTGCAATAAGCACAGGTTGAAAAGGTAAAAGCGGTTGGGAAAATCGCGGAGGCTGCGGCAAGACTGATGAAACTGGCGCCGCGTTTGTGCGGTGGACAACCTTTTGGGGACAAAAATATCGCGCTTATTTGTAGAAAATTTCTCAGTTACACGGCAAAAAATCCTGTACCTAAATATGTATTCTTTATTACTAATTTAATTACTTAATCATGTGATTACGGTCCGCCATGCGACAACACATTTCGATCACTTTTTAACCGACTTCACAAAAAGGAGGAGGTTATCAATTCGGTTGTATCTTTTTAAAAAAATGTATGTTACCTCAGAACTCTGGCATTTATGAACCGATTTAAAAAATTCTTTTTTTATTTGAAAGGATATACTAGCAGATTGTCCCATTTATATCAAAATCCTGTTCCGATGACGGAATCCATGAGGAATTGAGGGAACCCCTCAAATATTATCTTATGAATTTGAAAATGTACATTTTTATATGGTATACCATAATGGCTTACCATATTTTTTATGGTAAGCACGACCTGATTCTACTCCCTGGGTTGGCTCCCGACGAGGGGACTCCTTAACGGTCAACACACAGACTCGAAATTTTATATACGCATTTAGTTATGACACCCTGTTTTAAGTTTCGCCATGACATGGCTCCCGACGAGGGGACTTCTCAACAGTCAACAGCACAGACATGAATCTTTGTATATGCATTCAATTACGATAGCCGGTTCTAAGTTTCACCAAGACATGACTGCGGCACCCAGAGTTGGCTTCCGATGAGGGAACTCCTTTACGGTCAACAGCGCAGTCACGAAATTTTGTATACGCATTAAATTATGACAGCTCGTTCTAAGTTTCATCGTGACATGGCTGCATAAAAAAATGCGTTGTCATCGAAACTGAACCAGCATGTAAATTTCAACTTCATATGATAATATTTGAGGAGTTCCCCAATTCCTCCTGGATCCCATTATCAGAACAGGATTAATTCTAGAAGTACATCCTTTCAAATAAAAAAGAAATTTCCAAATTGGTTCATAAATGACGGAGTTTCTGAGGTAACATACATTAAAAAAAATTACAACTGAATTGATAACCTCCTCCTTTTTTTGGAGTCAGGTAAAACTCTTATTTGACAAATGATAAAATTAATAACATTCAATTATCAATGTTATCTATCGCATTTTGAGTGCCATATATCTCATTAAAGCGTGTAATTTTTACATATTGAAACATGTACACTAAATAAAAAAAATACATCTTTATGTAAATAATATAATAAGAGCTATGTCGTTAAAACGTCCAAAAAGAAGTTTTCTGTGCAATAGTAACAAAATCAGATTTCTTAATATATTCGACCAACTTTAAATATTCGACCAGCGTGTCTATGAACAAAGTCGATCATCGAAAACAAACGAGCTGTCGTTACTGGCTGGGGGCAGATCGACTTTGCTGAAGATACATCGGACGACTTACTGAAGGTAGTGGTGGATTTGACTGACCAGCCGACCTGTCGAATACTATATGCAAAGACTCTCAGAAGGAGGTTACCGCAAGGTATAACGGACGATCAATTATGCGCTGGCAGCTTAGAAGGAGGACGAGACTCTTGTGGAGGCGATAGTGGTGGACCTCTGCAAGTGACGATAGCTGACAACCAATGCCTCTTCAACATAATCGCCGTTACCAGTATTGGAAAGAGCCCTTGCGGAAGTGCCAAGGGACCTGACATATACACTGCCGTGAAGAGTTATGTGAAATAAATGGCGTTTTAGGAGTATGTTTACCGCCGAAAAATTGTCCAAAAACTGACGGGGATTTGCCAAAAGGGAAACTATCACAATTTTGTATAATGTCGGAACAAGAGACTGTATGCTGTATTCAACACAGCCCCATGAGCAACAACACGAGATCATCAGAATACCAGGATAAATCCAATAATGCATCTTTTACATCACCGCCTACTACAACAACTACCAATAAGTCACCGGTCATCTCTACAATACCTCCAGAAAAACCTTAAACATCGCCACAAGCCATAACTACCAATTTCATAAATGACAGTGTGGAAAAACGAACTAAATCCGAAAAAAATAGCTCTGCAATATTGAGTACAAATTTAACAATGACAGCCATTGCTGTGTTGGCGATTAATTAATTTATTTTATTTTATCTGCATCCAAACTTTTCTCTGGTTGTAACGGTCTCCGTTCCATCGGGTTCAGAAGAGGGAGGAAGAGAGAGTGCACCCGTGGTCGCGCGCCCACCTGTGCACTATAATATAGCCTGCGCACTTGACTGCTTCCGAACAATGGACTCTGAGAAGATTAAAGAAGTCACTAGAATCTACAATGCAGTCGCTATGCCCGAACACGGCTAGAGGGATATATAACAAAATCAAAATCCAAAAACAATTTAAGAAGTCTATAATAAAGTGAAATAACATCGAAATTTACAAGAAACCCGAAACTCGATAAGGCACAGTGAGCGAAAACGACGCCTGACGTGTCGAAGTAATACTCAAATAGAGGTGGTCCGATACTTGGCACCGAATCACTACTTAAACAACTTTCGCCATCTCGAGCTCGACTATAAAACGAAATGTATTCCCAGGTATGATTAAGCAACGGCCAGTATTAAACAAAACTACCATGAATTCGGGCGTTAGTTCACGGCTTTCCGAGTACAAAGCTTTGCTAAGTATTGTCGGGTTAGAGCTCAACTTACTATCCAGCTCCTATTCAGAAGCCTCCACGTGCGGAAGGCTACCCTGGGTAAGACTCCCGCGTCTCAGGCCTCACGGCTGGTGGACCGGTTTCTCATGGTGGGATTGCATCCCAGCGGTTTGCGCATTGTTCGGCGACGCCAATCGCTTGTGCATTCTGACTAATTGCTGAAAGAGTCGGGAAACTACGGAAATATACTGTCTCCTAAGCAACAGGGGTGGATGTTGGCCTGTCGTCAACCACACTTAAAATGACCATTAGGCTACCTGATCCTGAATTCAGAGCCGGCCAAAAGATGCCTTTGGTCTGCGATAGACTCAAACCGAATCACCGCTGAACATACGGCAGGTAGAGGTCGCCCATCTATATCTATATATTAATTTAAAATGTGTTTTTTTCCTGTAACGGCCATATTGAGAGAACGGCTAGGTGTGAAAATTTGGTTGAGGTGTCTAAGACAAGCTCTCGTTGTAGATGTATCACCAAAAGAGAACAATAAAAAATCATGAATTGAGAACACTAAAAAAATACGTGTTTTTCCTGTAACCGCCAAATTGAGACAACGGTTAGGTGTAAAAATTTGGTTAAGGTGTCTAAGAAAAGCTTTCGGTATGTAGATAAGTCATCAAAATAGAAAAATAAAAAAGTCACCAAAAAAGAAAAATTAAAAAATAATAGTTCCATTCTGCTGGATTTTCGCGTGGGTTGGGGGGGGGGGGGGCAGATTTTAAAGATTTCAATCATTTCACCGCCATCTAGCGTATAGTTGCTAAAGCAAGCTGAATTGGCGCGAAACTTATTGTTTACTTTCTGTCACACGTCATATCACGTACGCGTCGCTCTTCGATTGTTGTTGTCCGTTTTCTCCAAGACCTTGGGGACATTTCTGATCGTAGATCAAATGAGCAAGACACAACAACGTAGCCAAATTAATCCAAAGAAATATTATTTGGATTAATTTGGGAATATAAGAAGCATGTTTCAGTTTATTTTTTAAACATTACTGTAAATAAACTGGCCGTCGATCTCGACGGGTTTCAGCTAGTCCGGAATGTTTATTATAGAAGGAAATATCATCTCATCGTTGGCGGAGCTAGACAGTAGATTGTCTTGTCTCTAAGTTTTCTACGCTCATCCCACGGCTGAAAGAATTATCAAGTATCGTTATACCAGCCTGGGGTGACGGGTTCACCCGTTGTAGTCGGCACCACCCTACTGTCGGGTTAAAGTAGCTACGCTGTCCCCCACAGTTGTGCCCTGGAATACTGATCATTGAGTTTTCTAGACAGTTAAGAATCTCGCAAAACGCATTGCACTGACCAACAGATTTATTGGCAGCCTCAGGCTACTTAAGTCAGCAATCGCGCCTTTTACTAAGGTCGCCACATACGACCTTTTACTGCTTTCGTCGCTCACAGTTGGCAACTACACTGTTTTGTGGGCTGCGCTGCCTCGGGGCGCGGTGACTCGGCAACACTGTGCTTTGTTCGTGGCAGTCGTATGATGAATCGCTCCCCATACCCGACCAGTCGACGACTAATGTTTTTGCCGCGAATCGCCTGTCAGCAGCATGAATCATATAAACCCCTAACATTTCAGACAGTTGTGAAATAGTGAAAGTGAATGAAAGGACTCAGAGCCCGAAGTCGAGCGGGCTGCGCTGTCAACTGAACACAGAAGTACAGGACTTGTATTAACCGCTCCCCTCGTTAAAACCCAGGAATTCTAAACATTGACATTGAGGTTGCAGAAACATTGAGGTTGCAGTCACAGTGAAGCCGGTCTTTTTGGCCAAGCCGCTACAATTTTTTATAGTGTGACAAGCCCCTAACTGACAAGTTAACGTTTACAGAAAACTACTTATTAACTTTTATACATTTTACTAAGCTACTTACATATATTTTTATACAACAGTAATAACGCTCTACAATGGCATAAAAAAAATGAATCACAACCTTCTCGTATTATTAGCGAAACTCGAAAATCTTAAAAATGTTGGCTTATCATTTTACTTTGTGTACAATTTGTTAATTTTTTAACGCTGTTACGGGGAAAAATGAAGACAACAAGCTAGGTTCTAGCTTGCTGTTCTATCTTGAAAAACTAGCGTCGTGTATACCAGAAGTTACACAGTAAAACTGTCTTTGCGCACAGTTGGGCGGTGTCGACTACAACGCGCAAACCCGTCACACAGGGCTG
>OX155954.1:3949189-3974189 GCA_944548615.1 Micropterix aruncella
ATGGTAAGTTTACGCAAGCTTGTACTAAATAGCTACATCCTCCATGTTGGTCGGTTATGTGTTTTCTGCAGTTGAAATTAGGGATACATTACAAAAAAAATATATATTAAACTTGCCTTGCATGTATTTAATATAATTATTAACCTTTATAGGCAAGAGCATCGGACATTTAGCGCAATACTAAGACTATCAAAATCACGAAACCAGCTTAAAAACTCTTATAAATCTACCCAGACTACACCTAGAGATGTTTAGAAATAAATTCAAATATACAGGAACCATCTTATATAACAACCTTCCGACGAATATAAAGAAAAAGATGACAAATATTTTTATTTTGAGTTAAAACGCCTACTCTTCCATTAATGTTTTTATAAAGTACAACAATTTTAAAGATATTAATAAATGTCTTAGATAATTTGTACATTTAGTATTACTTTAATATAGATTAAGGTTTCAGGTCTAATTTGTGATGAGATTCGACTAACCTATGTTTGACTATGTTTATTCCAGTTTGCTCCATTACTTTGACTAAACAAAGGGAATTATACAGGGTGAGTTTTTAATTAGTGACATCCTTGTAGAGGGCGAATCAGTACAACAAACTAAGCAACTTTTGATAGGAATTTTTTAACAAAAAAAAATACGTGTGGCACTCGGGGACTGCCGCGGTAAAGCTATTGCATAGCATTTTTAACAACTTATGCAATTATAATTATTTATTTATTTTATTTATTTTATTTTTTCTGATATCAGATAACTGCGCTCTATCGAAAAACGTTGAAATTATTCCGAATCATTTGCGGCTGCGAAAGCAAATGATTCGGAATAATGTAAACGTCTTCCAATAGAGCGCCGCGGACGATTTTTTTATTCGATAAAGCAAAAAAACGGATTATTCGAAAAAAAGTCGTAGATAAAAAGATAGATAATTAAATTATCTTTAAAATGGCGCAGGTTTCATACTAATACGCCAGATAGTATTTGCGTAGTAGTCGTTTTTGTGTTCGGTTAGACCTAATTTCACAAATTAATTACACTATGTAATATACACAAAATCTAAAATATTCAAAGCTAAGAATATTAGGAAAATGTTCTTGTTTAAGATATATTTTTTTCTAATCCTAAGCAGTACTCGTTTAGACGTAATTATCAGTTTAAAATCATTAATTTTCGTTAAGAAATTTCTTCATTCGGTCACCGCGCTGGCCAGGCCCGCGATAAAAGCTATGCAATAGCTTAAAAATGATTTGAAACTTAGTTTTTTTTATTATGTTAAAAAGCTATGAGCATGATGAGCCATCTAGCGGTAGGCAAAAATATCGCTTATAAACAATAGTAGCAATATTTTACCTACCACACGCTTGAATCAATTTAGAAGTTTAGAGAAAAATATTTAGTTTGGTATTGTTAGAATCGTTAAGTCATGGGGTATCTTAACTGTCCGAATATCTAGTAAGTGATTGTCTAAGTGTTCAAATGTCTAAATGTCAATAAATTAACAGATATCGTGTTAAGTGTCAAATGAAAGGTCTGATTTAGTACATTCCAGAAATATACATATATCTATATAGATAAATACATAAATCACAAATATTTCATATAAAAGAGTAATAAGAATAATTATAGATACAATAGTTCACTTTCTATAATGGCAGTCGAGTTTTTTTATTCTTTTTAATATATTTACTTGTCTAGCCTACTTCTTTAATGGAGTATTTTATGGGCCATTTGACGGATTACTATATTTTAACTGTATAATTTGTTTATCCAAAAAGTGTGACGTATGACTGCGTTCACCACGAAGTATACGTACATACAAGGTAGTACCCGAAAAAAATGCGATTTCTTTCCTGTGGGCAGGAAGGATAGCAATATTGCCTTCCCCGTCTGGCTATGTTTACTAGACACCACCTAATCAGTATAGCAAGCGACGTTTCCGTTCGTGCCTTACGTTGTCATGGGTACCCCCTCGTACTTTAAAGAGGTCATTATCTACCTTGTTTGCGCTTAATTAATGTATACCCGGCGCTGGATCAGCCAGTGACATAACAAGCCCTTAATAAATATATACTTCCAAAGCACTCACTGCGCGCCCGCTCCGACCAATATTTTGTTCCTTTATTATGGGCTGATTATACTGTTTCCGTGATTCCATTTTATTTATTTGATAGGATGCGGGAATCATCTGAGGACAATCGGATATTCTAGGGAACTTGGACATGGTGGCCGATTATTTATTTATTTATTTAGTAACTCATCTAGTAAACAATTATTGTCATATTTGTAAGTAAGATGTTAGCAAGAAATTGATGCGACATTATTTTTAATGTTTCACAAAGTCGCCTAACTAGGCCTAGGCCTGTTCTAAGGCAGACTTTTAATGACGATATTAAGTGTGCACTGTCAACTTAAACTATAGTTAATATCTTTTTAAATCGACAAATATGAAACTACAAATATTTACACATATACAAACTCATATACATCTATAGATAAAATGTATATCCATATATGCACACATACAGATACATATATGGATATGAAAATAATAATAAAACCAAAATAAATAAAAATTAAAACTAAAATATAATACATATATGAATCAATTACATATTGATATAACGCTTACATACCTATAATAGTCATTTAAAATTATCATGGTAAAAACAAAATACTAAGTACTAAATACTATCATTCGAAATACAACAGTCAGAATATTCCCTAAAGGCCGTCCCTACCCACCTCCAACAACCAAACGGTTAGTGAATTTTTAAAAGTGGATGTGTTCTCACTACTTTTAATTGCTGTGTAAGTGCTGGCACCATCATATCATTTCAAAACGAAGGTGAAAATTTTCATTTCTGAGATACAGAGGGATGTAAGTTTGCAATGTGCATATTACTTCTCTATTACAGTAATAATCTAGACGGATAGAAATTCTTTATTTTACATTAAAAAAAACAAAATATACAACAGACGGATTTCTTCAAATTACAATCTCATACAGCCAACCTTAGTGGAAAAGTGGAAAAGAAAGAATTAAAGTGCCAATAGAGTAAAATCGATGAAAACACATTAGATACCTAACAACTATAAATTCAATGACAACAATAAGTACTTATAGAATATTCACAAGAAACGGAGGACAGGAGAGGATGTGATATATATATATATATATATATATATATATATATATATATATATATATATATATATATATATATATATATATATATATATATATATATATATATATATATATATATATATATATATATATATATATATATATATATATATATATATATATATATATATATATATATATATATATATATATATATATATATATATATATATATATATATATATATATATATATATATATATATATATATATATATATATATATATATATATATATATATATATATATATATATATATATATATATATATATATATATATATATATATATATATATATATATATATATATATATATATATATATATATATATATATATATATATATATATATATATATATATATGTATATATATATATATATATATATATATATATATATATATATATATATATATATATATATATATATATATATATATATATATATATATATATATATATATATATATATATATATATATATATATATATATATATATATATATATATATATATATATATATATATATATATATATATATATATATATATATATATATATATATATATATATATATATATATATATATATGTATATATATGTATATATATATTTATATATATATATATATATATATATATATATATATATATATATATATTTATTTTTTATTTTAAACCAGTTGATAGGAGTTCCTACACTTGGTTATGTCAAAAGTAATAAAAATAACAAGTATAATATAAATACCTATTAAGGTATAAGATATGAACGTCGGTATTGCAAGGTATGAACGTTGAATATCCAAACGCAGATTTTCTAGGTTATATATGTAGAGGAAACAACATTTTCCAATATTTTCAATCAAAATTTTTAAGTAATTTCGTAAAATTTTCTATCTAATTTTCTATATAATCCTAAGTACTAAATAATCAAACAAATATTGGATAATTTCATAAATTATCATACGGGAAGATATTTTAAAGAAAAAACACAAATACAAAGAAATCAGTAATAATAATTATAGTCAATAAATAGTTAGAAGACAAATAAAAACGCAATTGTAAAATAGTCAATAATAGAAAGAATAAGGAATAATAATAGTCAAGTAGGTAAATAGAGCTGCGAAAAATTGATATTATCGAAATCCTCAATGCTATAAATGGGGTTTTTAGTCAAAATACCCTGTACCTTTTTGATAAGACGAAGGATAACTAGGACCTTTGAAAGAGGCATTTGAAAGTAGGAACTGTTGGTGCGTTTCTGATATTAAACAGGAGCTGGTTCCATAGTCAAGCTGCATGAACGGTAAAGATCATGTCAAATCTGTGACAAAAGAAATATATGAGTAGGTATTGCAATTGTACTATCCCGACTAGAACGGAGTGGAAGACCATGACTTCCTCAGTGAGTGAATCTCTCAGTTAGGTAGGAGAAACTATTTTGTTTGTTTGTTTGTTTCTACTCTTTATTGTGACATTTCATAATCGGTGGGTTTATTGTCAAACGACAATTTCATTTTCTCTTACCTAACCGAAAAATAGATTGTGGGATTGTCTGATTCAAGAGATAGTGGAATTGTTGAGGATGTTAGGGAAGAATATGCAAGTTTCTACGTTCACGTATTTGAGACAGTGAATTGAGTTTTAAATATGATTATTGTATTTTGATTTTCAGTTCATTACGGGGTATATTCATTTTTAATTTAGTACTAGCTAATGTATATATAATTATAAAATAAACTTCTTATTAAAAGTAAAATAAATTGTTACTTATTTACTACTCCTTGAAATATATTTTTTGAAAATACAAACATTGAAACGAAATTGAGAGCATTTGCGTCAAATTGGGTTTTTTAAGAAAGCACGCTTTCTTTTAATATCTGCGTTTAAAAATAATTTGTACTACCTGAAAGCCTTCCTGACTGAAAGATCTGACTTCCATTTTACACGACTGCCCAACCAAAAAGGAGTGCAATGTGTTCAGGACTCATATATGCATGTTTTCCTTTTCTTTATTCCGCTTTATTTCTTTATTCTCTTCTACACGCTTGAATCAATTTTGAAGTTTAGAGGAAAAGATTTATTGTGGTATTGTTACGATCGTTAAATCCCGAGTGTCATGGGGTATCTTAACTGTCCAAATATCAAGTATCTTAACTGTCCAAATATGTAATTTTTAGTTTTGGTACTAGCTAATGTTTATATAATTATATAATAAATTTGTTATTAAAAATAAAATAAATTGTTACTTATTTCCCTGATTTTACGATTCCCTTTGATTGAAACTACATATAATATTTTTGGGAAAATAAATTTTAATACTTATTATTGACCTCTCTCTTCTCTGTGCCTTTGGACTACGATATTATGGGGCAGTTTTCAAGGAATAGTAATGGCATCTACCATTTCAAGTATGAATTATTTGTACGGAGTCAGACGCGTTGCTGTTCGGATCGAGAATCGTTCACCAAATAGTCGATAGCACGGCACCTTATTGCCTATTATGCTTTTACATGCGCTGTAACGAGGGTATCTCGATCAGGCATGTGCATATCTCGATGGAATGGCGTCTCGGAACGACGCGCGCGACGTCGCTGCCGCCTTATCTGTTGCCGCCGCAGCCGATCTCGACCGCCCGCCCAGCGGCGCCGACCGGCCGCCCAACCGCCGCTTCCGCCGACGTGATCCGCGCGACGACCGCGACGCGTTCCAATCGCATTTCAGCTCCTAATATTCCAGAATGGATGTCACGATACACCGCATGCAATTACCCGCAGATGTCGCACGGCGCGGATCTTAACAGATTACAAGCACACGTGTGCATAGATGGGCGAATTGCGTGACTGCATGGCTGCCTAATCTCAGGGGATGCCGTGCATTGTGATCAGGTAATTCATTCAGACAAAAAAAATATTTGAATCAGTTTTCTAACTTTTCTACACAGAAATTAAATTTTTTGAAAATTATTATAAAAAGCGTAATTAAAAAATACATATTATAAAAATCGCGAAAGGGCATTACTTGTCAGGATTACATCACCCCACTAGGTATACGCCTGTGTTGAGGTGATGGATACAAAGTTCTGTGGTATTTGCTGAGCCTGTACGCCTTGCCTGCTTCCGTCCCATAAAAACCAATACATAATATAATTTAGCATAATATAATATAAATAATATAATATAACATAACATAATACAATATAATATTATATCATATATTATAACTTATAAAATAATGTATCATATTTATATATAATATAGTATAACATAATAAAATATAACATATTATAATCTGTATATCTGTATATCCATAATTTACATCTGTATATTCTATAATTTGTGGTTAGAAATAAAATATTTTAATATATCAGACTTTCGCATTCATCTCTAGTATAATTCGAGAGCCAATGAGACATCCGTCTCTTGAACTGGTTTTCGGTTATGTTTAAAATCTGTCCTGTGTACGAGTTAAATATAATATAAGAGTTTAGGTCCGAGATATGCGTAGTGTCGATGTCCGTATACAGTCCTCATTTTTGGTTGAATCTATTTTTCTTTGTGTCTATTGTTGTGAGTGTGATTGTTATTAGACTAATGCCAATTAGTCTAGTAAATCCATATGTTCTTCCGGTTCCAAGAAGAGATCGCCCACCCCGCCGAAATCCGTTTGCAAGTGTTGAAGTAAAAAGAGAGGTTTTTGAGGTCACGGCGTAGTTAAGCTTGCAAAGAGGTCGGCGTTTTTAACTATGCCAAATTTGGCTCAGACAAGGATTTCGGATAAGCAAAAGTGCCTGGAACTGTGGCTGAAATAAATAAAAAACCCGCATGGAAGAAATGTGAGGTTTTCTATATAAAGTTACCTATATTATAGAATATACACCACTAATACATTTTTTATCTTTTGCTTTACAATATATATATATATATATATATATATATATATATATATATATATATATATATATATATATATATATATATATATATATATATATATATATATATATATATATATATATATATATATATATATATATATATATATATATATATATATATATATATATATATATATATATATATATATATATATATATATATATATATATACATATATATGTATATATATATATATATATATATATATATATATATATATATATATATATATATATATATATATATATATATATATACATATAAATATATATATATATATATATATATATATATATATATATATATATATATATATATATATATATATATATATATATATATATATATATATATATATATATATATATATATATATATATATATATATATATATATATATATATATATATATATATATATATATATATATATATATATATATATATATATATATATATATATATATATATATATATATATATATATATATATATATATATATATATATATATATATATATATATATATATATATATATATATATATATATATATATATATATATATATATATATATATATACTATATAGAGATGACCGGTGACTTATTGGTAGTTGTTGTAGTAGACGGTGATATAGAAGATGCATTATTGGATTTATCCTGGTTTTCTGATGATCTCGTGTTGTTGCTCATGGGGCTGTGTTGAATACAGCATACAGTCTCTTGTTCCGACACTATACAAAATTGTGATAGTTTCCTTTTTGGCAAATCCCCGTCAGTTTTTGGACAATTTTCCGGCAGTAGACATACTCCTAAAACGCCATTTATTTCACATGACTCTTCATGGCAGTGTATATGCCAAGTCCCTTGGCACTTCCGCAAGGGCTCTTTCCAATACTGGTAACGTCGATTATGTTGAAGAGGCATTGGTTGTCAGCTATCGTCACTTGCAGTGGTCCACCACTATCGCCTCCTCAAGAGTATCGTCCTCCTTCTAAGCTTCCAGCGCACAATTGATCGTCCGTTATACCTTGCGGTAACCTCTTTCTGAGAGTCTTTGCATATAGTCTTCGGCAGGTCGGCTGGTCAATCAAATCCACCACCATCTTCAGTAAGTCGTCCGATGTATCTTCAGCAAAGTCGATCTGCCCCCAGCCAGTAACGACAGCTCGCTTGTTTTCGATGGTCGACTTTGTCCATAGACACGCTGGTCGAATATTTAAAGTGAACAGCTCAGACCGATAAGATCCTTCGGGACGCGTCCCGTGTTAACCGCCAGTGAATCCAGATTGTAGAATTGCACTATATTCTTATAAATTTATTATTGAATTATTATTTAGAGGTGAGAAAATTTTAAAATATGTTGACACTTAGAATTTAAATTTAGAATATATTAGAATTTATAAGCTCCAGAAAAACCTGAAACATCGCCACAAGCCATAACTACCAATTTCATAAATGATAGTGTGAAAAAACGAACTAAATCCGAAAAAAATAGCTCTGCAATATTGAGTACAAATTTAACAATGACAGCCATTGCTGTGTTGGCGATTAATTAATTTATTTTATTTTATCTGCATTCAAACTTTTCTCTGGTCGTAACGGTCTCCGTTCCATCGGGTTCAGAAGAGGGAGGAAGAGAGAGTGCACCCGTGGTCGCGCGCCCACCTGTGCACTATAATATAGCCTGCGCACTTGACTGCTTCCGAACGGTGGACTCTGAGAAAACTAAAGAAGTCACTAGAATCTACAATGCAGTCGCTATGGCCGAACATGGCTAGAAGGATATATATATACTATATAGACGTATGCAATTTTAGTGTCTCAAACAATTTTGTCCTGCCAGAACCGATAGCGTTTTAAACATTATTTCTACGTTTCATCTTACTACTAGTTTCGATGGCAATCTCTCTTCTTATTAAGTAGAATCTTTTTACTGTCATTTTAAATAATTAACATAAAGTTATTAAGTACATTAAATCATGATCTACTCATCTGTGTAGAATATCTAAGGGAACAAGCTTAATTTATATTGTTTATATAATTCACTGTCGTCTCATTATTGCTTTTACTCGGTTTTCCATCTTGACTTAATGGAAAAAAATTAAAATGCCAGGATCACCCCTGCAGGCTTCGACCTTCGGACTGAGTGAATATTGTCGGAAGCCACTTTCGCGAGGAGTGTAAACAGAATCGTGCGGCGAGAATCTGGCTCGGAGCCAGCAATTCCGATCTCAGTGAAAAAGACATGCAGCAGATGACTATGCATTACTACTTATTATGGCGACGTACAGTCGGTTAAACGGCTCATTTCGCTGAATTTAATTTTCGAGATTACAGCCCTAACCACATCCAATTTTCTAATTTAATCTTGCTTGACATAAACTCAATGAAACAATAGTGTTTTTTTATTATTAAAAATAATAAAAAACACGACTGCTGTTACAGAAGGGAACTATTGTATTTATAATTATCTTTATTACGGTTTTTTAAGAACAATTTGTGGTTTATACATTTATCCATAAATAAAGATGTATATTTTAGAAATGTACTCAATCAGACCATTCATTTATCACTAAACTAAATATATTTATGTAAATTTATTGAAATTTGGACTTTTGGACATTTAGACACCATACTTGATATTTTGACAGTTAAGGTTGAGACAACGATGACAATGAGGATGACAACGATTCTTAAAATATTACACAATTCAAAATAGGTTTAAGCGTTTCGAAGTTATGGTGGAATACAGAAACGAAAATATATATATATATAGATGAACCCTGAACATATTACACTCCTTTTTTTTGGGGGGTCGTGTAAAAATACAGCAATTTCTTAAGTAATGAATTAGGTTAGAGTTAAAGCTGACACATTCATATTTACGGATTACATGTTAAATATTAGAACACTAAAATAGGACAATAACATGAAAATAACAAAAAAATGGTTACCATGAGTATCATTACCATCACCGCTACCGTGGCACTATAGGTTTACTGCTAACTGGGACTGTAAAACAGATAGCGCCTGTTTAGCGCCCACCTGTCTTGAGAACGACAGGTGTGGGCCTGCGACGTAATGAGCAACTCGACGATAGCTTGTTGATATGGATATAATGTGAATTCGAAGAAATAAAACAAAACGGTTCGCGCACAAAAAAAAAACCAAGCACAAAGATTAGAGCGCGCCCAGCAGCTGTGTCAAAAGGTCGATCAGACTGTCGGGTCGCGCGCGCCCTCGCATCCCTCTGCATTGCTCACGATGCATTTTTTTTATCTCAACAGACGCCGCTTCGGCGTCTATTGCCATCTCTCTCAATAACAGTTGCTACAACTGCCTTACTCTTCCCACAGCTGCTACAGGCATCTACTCGTCATAAGCCGCACAGTTCATCTCTCGTTTATTTTTTTATATAATTACGTGTTTATGGACATTCGATTACGACCGCCAGAGAAGAATGCCCAAGAAACTGAACGGGTTTGTTTAACAGAGTTTAAAATATTACTTTAAATTACATATTTACAAGATATATAAAATTATGTTTGATTTTTTAAATTACTTTGTCATTTGCGGCAACAACGAGCGATTAACATGAATAATTAATTAGTCAATAGTCGGAAAAAAACAGACATTTGATGATTAGATACATTTTAATAGCGGTTTTAAATAGTCTGTGAGATATATGCATTTCTATTGTTCAGGAAGTTAATTTAAATATTTAAGACATTTGTATGTAAAGGTTGACTGGAATTTTACAGTTATTGGGCGAATGGGTTGCATATAATTGTTGCTGTTCCTGGTATTATGCAAGTGGATTGAGCTATTTTTAAGACTTCATTTTTATTACTGCTGTACAAACACGGCATAGTGCTTAGGCATATTATTACGGCATAGTGGTCAGGTCACCTGATCTTAAATCATAAGTTTCAGGGATCGATACCCAGATGGGTCAAGGTTTTCCGTTAGGATGAAAATTAACGGAATTGCATTTCAATTCTGACGATCAAATGCAACAAGCACACTTACTTACCTACACGGTACACACACATACACATATAAAAACACTTTCATAGTAGGGTTGGTTGTAAGAGATTATAGTAGGTACATAGCGGTCCCAATATAGATCATAGAGATACGCCGATATTTACTTTACCTACATCAGAAGTGACTCGAATCCCCAGGTCATGTTTGTCTTGCTCGACTTCAACAAATTGCTATGCAAAAAGGATTTTTTTATTTTTGTTTTATTTATTCTACAAAATATATAATAATTGTTTAAACACAATGATTCTTTATCACTCCTAACTAGGCAGCGCATGCTTCAAGGAAGCCACCAATTTTATAGTAATTTATAATGCAATTTTATGAAAAATACATTTTATATTCTATTGGTTTCAAGCAAAATAATCAAAAATTGTCATAAAAAATAAAAATAGACAAAAAATAAAATTAAAATAACAGTATAGTCGTTAAAAACATAAAATATTAATTAATTAATAAAAGTAGTAGAAAATAATTATGAAATAAATCAAAATACAAAGCATTACGTAATAAAAATATCAATCTGAATTCACTCTTGTATACATACGAGTATATACATAGATAATTCATATTCTTTGAGTGTGAGGGAGGGTGTGTTAATGATGTGTGCATATGTAAATGTGTTGCAAATGTAAATGTAATGAGATTTCATAAATAATGAAATGTCATGAAGACACATTCAGTTTCCGTTATTTCTTTACTAATTAACCACTGAATGAGGTATTTTTTAAAGAAGCACCTGAGTCAGTCCTAATATATCGAAGTGTTATCCTAAAATAAATTGAATGAGGTTATTCTTTATCCATCATATATCACAATAAGAAAGATCTCATTTTTCTAAATACTTAGGGAAGAAGCAAATTATATATTTAAGTAAATAAATATTTATGACGGCTGAATAAATTTCTTAATCTGCTAAACGACCGCACAGCGCGAGCGAGCGGCGGCAACTGATACGTTTCGCAAGGGACCGCAGCGAGGGTAGAAGAGCGCCACTTTGGGCGAGCAGGGAACTTTCGTCAAAACTACCGCCCAACTTTGAATTGCTCAAGCACGAACACTGAAAATAGTGCAGCCCCTAATAGAATCCACTGCATGTATTGTCGAAGTTTGCCGCTAACTTTCAGTATCGCCGAATGAATTAACCGACGCGGCGGCCCTGCAGAGGGAAGCTCTGGCCTGCTGCCATTTCGTCTGAGCTTGGATAACAGAAGCGGGATCCCAGAGAAGGGAAGGGGGAGCTTTAATAGCATTTTACGGCATGTTAAGAATGCCGTAAAAGCATGGCTATCGTAAATTTGAACGGGGGAAACGACTATTTGGATATTTTTCCAGCAGGAAAGAGATTTGTGATAGATTTTTTCCTTGTTTTAATGGAGGACCTGACCAACGACAGCTTTCGTCTACAGTAAAGCATCCACTACACTACTCGCGAAGTTGCTTCGACGAAGTACTGGTTGAAATTGACCGAAGTCCGAAGTACGTGACTACACACTCATGCAACTTCGCGAAGAGCTCAGTCGCTCGACGGCGACCGCACGGTATGGATAACGTTCAAGTGGCAGCTGCAGTTGTAATTCGCACTCTCGCGCATCGCGCACTCTCGTGTAGGTATTTATCAGTCAACGAAAATAAAAAAAATTGAAAAAGATGATGGTAGATGACTGCAATCTACCGGAACAGAACACGCGAACTGAAGTGAGCCGGATAGTGTAGTGAGTCGCTTCGTACTCCGCGGGCCCTTTGACTCGGGCGCCAAAAACCGACACCGATCGGAAGTCGCCCGAGGCGAAGCGAGGTTGCTCGAAGCGAGTCGAAGTGCGTCTCCACACTCTCGTCCTCGCACAACTTCGATCGACTTCGCGAGTAGTGTAGTGGATGTTTAATAATAACTTACTCATTCAAAAAATTATTTTTATTATGGAATCAGCCTTAATAGGCCGTAGCCCGTACTAAGATACAATCCATGTATTGCGATGAACTGTTTATATCTGCGCACATGTAGAATCAAAATAAAAGAGAAAAATCTAATATTGATTAAAACAGGTACCTGAAACAAAATTAAATATAATTATGTTTAAATATATCGAAATAGCATGATCATAGTATTTAAAATGTATTAAATGTCGGAAGATGAAGGCTGTAGGACATTCAAACAAATAAATAATATAAAATGTATTAAAATGTATGACAATAATAAGGTAAAGCATTGATTTTAAAATAAAACTTAATGATTATTCCACCTTATTTCTCCCAAGCTGAAGTGAGAATATCGTAAACTGAATTGACTTTATTTTTCTGCATGTTTTATATATTTCTAAAGGTTGTTTTAATTTTTGGGTCCTATAATATGTCCTATATCATCACCACAAATTAAATGGAGAACTTCTTTCTCCAGTTTAGAACTCATCAAGATGTGCCGGTATTCTAACAGAGGTGATGAAGAAAGTCGGCTCTAAAAGAGACACCGGAGGTCCAGCACGAGGTGCGGATACAGCAGACCTTCACTAACCAATGGTTTCGTACAGCTTGGGCCTGCTGGACAGACTGTGTTTTACTAGGTTAGCTCAACTCACGGTTTAGCTCCCATCCGGTAGCCTCCTCGAAGAGGGACTAATTTGGAAAGGCTGCTGTAAGCTCTGCCTGTGGCTGTTACCTGCAGTCGTAGATAGTAGAGATCGGAGGTTTCTATCCGCAATAAATTTGAACTTGAATTACCATTTACGCCAAGTAGAGGCCGTGCAAGTCAACTCGAATATGTGCCCAGACTGGAGGATTCAAAAAGCCGTCCAAATCTGGTAGTAAGAGCGCGAGGAAAACCTGCTGGGTGGTACTTTCCAGTGCCTTGCGAAAATATGTCGGAGTATTACCGACTCTTAGCGTAGTTTGATTGTGGATTGTGTTGTCTATAAAATCTTTGCGTTTCACTCCATGGGAGACAAAATGGCATGATATCTTAAAAACTCCCTGGAGCAGCGGGTTCGCCCGTAGTAATTGACACCCCTCGAAGACCCTGCGGAATATGCTACTGAAGCCGTATGTGTGCGGAAGCCCGAAGCCTTTGTTAGAAACACATTCGAATTTAACCAAGTACACAGAAAATCCTCTCAACCGTCTAGCTAGGAGGAAGGAGACTCAAACGGAATGGACCAAGTACATATGTATATGCTTTCCCCTCCTCATTTAACCGGGATAACGTGATGATTAGAGACTCTCTGTTAATCTGTTCCCCTCAAGATTTTCAAGAATCAAATTCGGGTCTTCACTAATATCTATCAAATTAGCAAAATATCTCGCAGCCAATCATTTAATTGTACGTAATGTCATTTTAGCCGGCTCAAAATTATTGTTATTATACAGGGTTAATCACTTATAAATTATTAACCAGTAAATACAGAATTATTTACTGGTTAAACCAGACAAGTGGGTGATTCTACACATACTACTAAGCTAAACTAAAATATTTTTTGTCGTTGTTGTTATTACCTACTTTTTTTACATTATTCTACATATTTTTTTGTGTTACATTCTACATAAAAAAACTTAGTCGAAAGTCATCCAATTTTTTTTTGTGTTTATGTATTATTTACTGGCAAAATGTGCTGAATATAAAAAAGTTAAAGATAAAAGAAGCATTTCTTCGGTACCTAACAAACTTTAGAAACTTCTTTAGTTTTTTTGCAGTTTGTTTTATGCAGAATATTCTTTTGTAAAAAAACATTGACAAATTGACAAATAATTTGAATGTTTTTTTAATTTCCCGACCCACCAACCAACAAGGAGGGAAAGTATTATGAATGCGTTAATTTTTACATTCACGGCCAACAAACGGTTAGTTAATAGTTATTGTGAACGGGCTAAAACTTTTAGACGGGAAGTCAGTCTGAGTGGCTGTGTGAGTGTATCTGGGCAAGTGTGTGTATTCCTCCGCGATAGCGCCCAAACGTTTCATCCGGTTGAGTTGAAATTTGGCATGCAGGGATCATTTGGTCATGGCAAGGGTTGAATTGTGGTTGAAATCGGTGCACTAGGGGGCGCACTAGTCATATTTTAATCGCAAAATATTGGACTTATATATATATATTGTGACCGACACGATTTCTCGGTACTTAGGATACCTAGAAATCGATGTGGTCGCTTGTTTGTAGAAACTAAAATTATAAAGAAAACATTAAATCACTTGAACGATGACATTTAATTAGTAAAAGGCAGATAACAATAAGAAAATATGAATTTTAAAGAACTCTAGAAGTGAAATCTATATTTACAACTATAATATTTGATTAAAAACTTTGAAAACAATTAAAAACTTTGGAAATTAATATTTAATACATTTCAAAAACTCTGGAATCTAGCTCAGAACAATGGGACTTTTCTCAGAGGCCGGCTGATCATGAAGGGTCAACAGTCAGACGAGTGGTAGGTAGAAAACAGCAGTAGGGTAAGTACGATAAAATTTCAGTGATAGAATGTTCTGGAAAGCGGATTCAAACTTCCCGCCTTCAGCTCTAGGCCGCGGCGACGTCACGTGGTTACGTGGCGGTGACTGGTACGATTTACGCCGTTATCGTATCGTACGGTACGGCGACGGATAGCGGCGCTGGCGACCGACCAACCCGGCTCGGGCTGATCTACAGGAAAGCTGGAATGGGCGTATTCTTGATTTCTGGAGTTCTTCAGCTGTACCCTTGTACCCCGACCGGCTGGAACGGTTGAATTCGGGAGTACTCTTCAAAACGGCTGGAACGATTGAAGTAGGCAAGGCTCCCAGAAGTTTGCCCCGTGGAAATTCTCCCCGTGGAAGTTCTCCCCGTGGAAGTTCCTGAAATTATCCTCCACTTAGACTAGGGATTCAGGTGTTGGGGTAGGAGCGAATAAGGGAAGCAGAGACGGCACCCTGCGTTCCGAGGAAATCGAATCTCGCTCCCCCAACTCAGCCAGATAAACCCTTCAAGAAGCAATACCAAGATATAATTATCGAACGCACTCACCGAGAAATATAATGTCTAACACAACAGAGAATGAAGACCAACTCGGAACTTCCACTAACTAGCGCCACGGCTACGATTTAAAATGCCCGGAAAACGAGTTTTTGGCGCTTCATATAGGCTCATATCAAATGTTCCAGAATTTTCTAGTTCATACTCGAACAATCGATCATATCCGGTTCACCGTTTGCTGAGTATAAATTGTGTAGCTAATTTCTAAATTTTATTAATTTAATAAAGAAGTCAAAACCGAGATTAATTTTATTATAAAAACCTTTTTGAATTTATTTATCCCCAAAATTCAATACAAGGACAGGACCACCTTGACTCTATGTCGTAAAATGGTTACTTTATTAGAAATAAGTATTTTATCAAAATAAAAATTGCTGTTTTAAAATATTCAATGTTTTATTTATTTTGCATTTTAATAACCCAATCCCATAGCAATTTATCGCATAAATTATAATAAATTATTAAATATTAAGTCGCTGATTTCGACTCTTGCGGTTGGTAGACGAAATTCGGTTGTATGGAATTGGCAAAACTGCATATATGTCAAACGATCGGTGTCAGTGTCGTGAAACAACAACAATGGCGAGGATTGGGACTCAACACGCGATAAATTATGGAAATTCTGTATTTAATTTACAGAAATCGCGTGACAATCTCCCCTCCCGACAAAAAAAAATTTCGGTGGAACGAAAATTTTTTATTAACTGTGAGTAATTGTGTTCATTAACAACGCTACAGATTTTGTCATGCACACGCGGACATTTAACCTAACTTACGAGACCGTGTAATATCATTAAATGCAGTTGAAATCTCTAGTAAATGGATGAAAATGTTCCTTAAAATCATTAAAATTGAAGTAAAAGCATTGATAAGCTTCGCACAGATGAATTTAAAAAGACTTTTGGTTTCCATTTGTCTAAAATCAGAGTTAGACTTTTTTCGAACCCACGCTCTGACTGAACTAGCCATCAATAGTATTGTAGAAATAATCAGAGTATACCACAATAGAAATATCAGAGTATTTCACTAGTGCAATCTTGCGGAATGCTTTTTTTTATCAATAATTAGTGCTAAAGATATAACCTTTCAAGCATCGCGTCCAAACTTCTCATTCATTCTTCCACATTCAAGTGCCCGTGACGACATCTAGCGCCACTTGCAATAGCAAAAATTGCCGTAGTCCCAATGTACAGAGAATACAAGCCCTCTCTTGAAGCTTACAAAACTTTGATTAATGATATGGAAAAAATATTGTGTGTCTAGAATTAATATCTGAATTTAACAAGTACAACGGGAAAGAAAAAATACAAGAAATATGAAGTTTTTGAAAAGTTTGGAAATTAATATTTTGGAGAGTAGCGCCTAAGACGAGTTTTTTGAATTATTCGTATTGTGAACGTCACTAATGACCTCCTTCGACTTGCAGTTGGTGCACGTAGGCCGCTTTTGACCAGGTGCCTTGCAACGAAAGCACATGATCTCCTTCCGACGCGGGCATTGGAAATGGCTATGTTCATCCGTATCGCATCTCAAACAAGGACGATTCGGAGCGAACGAACGCACAGTATTGACACGTGAGTTAAATTTAGCATAATTATTATTAATATTTTTGACATGAGCAGGCGCAACGTCTGCTGGGAAAGAATTTTTTCCGCTTTTATGTTGCGGAGCCGAAGAAACGAAATCTGCGGGCGTTTCGCTGAAAAATTTCGACCGCATATGATTTAGCTCTAAACGTTCACAAAACGATTGCAGTTTGGCTACCGAATCCAATTCATTCAAACCGAATTGGTTTGAGTATACCGGCCTGACATTATGGAGTAATATTTCCAGCTTTTGCTCTTCTGACATTGGCCTGGCTAACCGACCGAATAGTATTGTCATTTCTGCGAAATAATCAGAAACAGATTCTGTTTTTCCTTGAGTACGCGCAAATATTTGTTTCGACAATCTATATGAGTAATCTATAGGTACGAATTTTTGTTTCAGAAGCTGACAAAATTCATCCCATGAATTCAACGTGCTACGGATTTGTCTAAAGTACTTCAAGGCGTCTCCGCTAAGAATTTCTGGAATGCCACGCATCAGAGCGCTGTCCGATATGCAACGACTCGCTGCTAACTCATTTACCCGCTCAATAAAATCAAATACACAGGACTTGCCATCGTAGGAAACTGGAAGCTTCGATAAATTCATCGGCCTGCTACTATCCTGAGTCATTGAAGAAAAATTTGGAACATCTACATTACGGGATATCGCTGCGTTATTATAATTATTAACGCCTAAATCGCTACCGCTTTTGTCAGCGTCCAATGATAATTTATTTAAATTAGGTATTTCTGACTGTGCCATAACGGTGGAATCTAAATTGTCTGCACCGAAATCGAACGGAGGGCCTGAAATTGATTTCGCTGGTTGTATTGTAAACTCATTCCATGAATCTTGAACAAACTCCCATATTGTTATAAGAAAGTCAGGTGTTCCTGTCATGACATTGAACCTACGCGATATTGCATTGTAATTTTCTTCAAAAATTTGAATATTAACACTCGCATTATCGGTTTTTAACGATTTAATATCGGTTTTCAGCCTAATCAAGGATTTATATATATCACTTTCCCATTCAGGTTTAAACTCGCAAGCGGTCGCCGGCTCTATTTGAATTAATGATTTTAAAATTTCTCTATTTTTCTCTACCGTATCTTTGGGAACTTCACCCCGTATTATAATTTCGAAATCCAGTTCTGCTTTGCGTAAAAGTTTAATTTTTAACGACATTTTTTGGTGGTGTTACGTTCGACACTTATAAAAGGCAATTACTCCCTGAAAGGAAACCCACCAAGCTAGGAGAACGAAAAACGACTCACCCAATGCAGACTGTCGAATCGACTTGAAGGAACCTATCTGGAAAAAGAGGAACGGAAGGAATATTTTATTGTACCATAATACCCTTGCTGTAATTCGATTGCATGTAATTATATTTAATTATACTGTATATAGTTTGTAGAAAATAGAATAGAATATGTTGTAGAATTAGCCTTTAAAATAGGATTACTTTTGCTGTGCGTAGTTTATAATTTGATTATTTGTAAAAATTAGAATGTAGAAAAATAGATTTGTAAAAGATTAGATTAGATTTGATTTGATTAGTTAGTCTACCACTCCTGAGATTGACCGATCATGAAATACTTAAACACGTTGTAGGCGCCAATTGTGACCGACACGATTTCTCGGTACTTAGGATACCTAGAAATCGATGTGGTCGCTTGTTTGTAGAAACTAAAATTATAAAGAAAACATTAAATCACTTGAACGATGACATTTAATTAGTAAAAGGCAGATAACAATAAGAAAATATGAATTTTAAAGAACTCTAGAAGTGAAATCTATATTTACAACTATAATATTTGATTAAAAACTTTGAAAACAATTAAAAACTTTGGAAATTAATATTTAATACATTTCAAAAACTCTGGAATCTAGCTCAGAACAATGGGACTTTTCTCAGAGGCCGGCTGATCATGAAGGGTCAACAGTCAGACGAGTGGTAGGTAGAAAACAGCAGTAGGGTAAGTACGATAAAATTTCAGTGATAGAATGTTCTGGAAAGCGGATTCAAACTTCCCGCCTTCAGCTCTAGGCCGCGGCGACGTCACGTGGTTACGTGGCGGTGACTGGTACGATTTACGCCGTTATCGTATCGTACGGTACGGCGACGGATAGCGGCGCTGGCGATCGACCAACCCGGCTCGGGCTGATCTTCAGGAAAGCTGGAATGGGCGTATTCTTGATTTCTGGAGTTCTTCAGCTGTACCCTTGTACCCCGACCGGCTGGAACGGTTGAATTCGGGAGTACTCTTCAAAACGGCTGGAACGATTGAAGTAGGCAAGGCTCCCAGAAGTTTGCCCCGTGGAAATTCTCCCCGTGGAAGTTCTCCCCGTGGAAGTTCCTGAAATTATCCTCCACTTAGACTAGGGATTCAGGTGTTGGGGTAGGAGCGAATAAGGGAAGCAGAGACGGCACCCTGCGTTCCGAGGAAATCGAATCTCGCTCCCCCAACTCAGCCAGATAAACCCTTCAAGAAGCAATACCAAGATATAATTATCGAACGCACTCACCGAGAAATATAATGTCTAACACAACAGAGAATGAAGACCAACTCGGAACTTCCACTAACTAGCGCCACGGCTACGATTTAAAATGCCCGGAAAACGAGTTTTTGGCGCTTCATATAGGCTCATATCAAATGTTCCAGAATTTTCTAGTTCATACTCGAACAATCGATCATATCCGGTTCACCGTTTGCTGAGTATAAATTGTGTAGCTAATTTCTAAATTTTATTAATTTAATAAAGAAGTCAAAACCGAGATTAATTTTATTATAAAAACCTTTTTGAATTTATTTATCCCCAAAATTCAATACAAGGACAGGACCACCTTGACTCTATGTCGTAAAATGGTTACTTTATTAGAAATAAGTATTTTATCAAAATAAAAATTGCTGTTTTAAAATATTCAATGTTTTATTTATTTTGCATTTTAATAACCCAATCCCATAGCAATTTATCGCATAAATTATAATAAATTATTAAATATTAAGTCGCTGATTTCGACTCTTGCGGTTGGTAGACGAAATTCGGTTGTATGGAATTGGCAAAACTGCATATATGTCAAACGATCGGTGTCAGTGTCGTGAAACAACAACAATGGCGAGGATTGGGACTCAACACGCGATAAATTATGGAAATTCTGTATTTAATTTACAGAAATCGCGTGACAATATGTATATATATTTATTTTTATTTTATTTATTAAAGAAAAGCACATTTTTCACGGCAGTACATTGTACGTTTAACATTAGAGGCTTAAATGTAAATAATAAAATAGAAAGCACCGCAGATCACAATTTTTTGAAATCAACGCCGCCTAACTAGGCCTAGGCCCGTACTAAGGCAAGCGTACCAAGTAGATAGTGGCTTGTGCATACTTTAGAATACTTAATTTAAAAATATGCTAGGTATCAAAAACTATTAAAGATTAACTAATAATAATAAACATTGTAATTTAGGTGTAGTGTGATGTAACTGTAGTGTGCTGGAAAAAAACATTCAATAGATGGTAAAATAATCAAATTGAATAATAATAATATAATATCTTAAAATATACAAAAAAATATAAATAATAATAATAATGAATCGAAATAAATGGAAAAATGATATCGCAATAAATAGTTATATATATATATATATATATATATATATATATATATATATATATATATATATATATATATATATATATATATATATATATATATATATATATATATATATATATATATATATATATATATATATATATATATATATATATATATATATATATATATATATATATATATATATATATATATATATATATATATATATATATATATATATATATATAAATATATTTATATATATATATATATTTATATATATATATATATATATATATATATATATATATATATATATATATATATATATATATATATATATATATATATATATATATATATATATATATATATATATATATATATATATATATATATATATATATATATATATATATATATATATATATATATATATATATATATATAAATATATAAATATATATATATATATATATATATATATATATATATATATATATATATATATATATATATATATATATATATATATATATATATATACATATATATATATTTATATATATATATATATATATATATATATATATATATATATATATATATATATATATATATATAATATATATATATATATATATATATATATATATATATATATATATATATATATATACATATATATATATATAATATATACATATATATATATATATATATATATATATATATATATATATATATATATATATATATATTTTTTCAAATTGAAATTATGTTTATCACTAAATAAATGAAATGATAAAATAATGAAAGGGCACTTATCTGGTCTGTGGTGACCAGGAGTGACTCCACGCCTTTTTCGTTTTCTCTTCTCTCAGTATTTGCGGTTTCCTACTGTGGTATTCGAACCTTTCTACTTTATCCTACAGCGGCGACACAACAATGCGAAAGACGAGAATGAATGCTGGAAAATAATAGGCGATTAGTGTTTCTTAAATATTAATGATTTTTATAAAATGTATATCAATATTTCGGCTCAGCCGTCGTCAAGATATATGACATTTCTGAAATCGAACAATTCGTTGAAAATTTAAATTCAAGGAATCGAACAAAAAGAAATATACAAAAAGTATTACCTAAAATTCACAAGCCTAATAATCCTGGACGACCAATAGTCGCAAGCTTTAACTCTCCGACAGAAAGAATTTACCTATTACCTAAAATTCACAAGCCTAATAATCCTGGACGACCAATAGTCGCAAGCTTTAACTCTCCGACAGAAAGAATTTACCTATTACCTAAAATTCACAAGCCTAATAATCCTGGACGACCAATAGTCGCAAGCTTTAACTCTCCGACAGAAAGAATTTACCTATTACCTAAAATTCACAAGCCTAATAATCCTGGACGACCAATAGTCGCAAGCTTTAACTCTCCGACAGAAAGAATTTACCTATTACCTAAAATTCACAAGCCTAATAATCCTGGACGACCAATAGTCGCAAGCTTTAACTCTCCGACAGAAAGAATTTACCTATTACCTAAAATTCACAAGCCTAATAATCCTGGACGACCAATAGTCGCAAGCTTTAACTCTCCGACAGAAAGAATTTACCTATTACCTAAAATTCACAAGCCTAATAATCCTGGACGACCAATAGTCGCAAGCTTTAACTCTCCGACAGAAAGAATTTACCTATTACCTAAAATTCACAAGCCTAATAATCCTGGACGACCAATAGTCGCAAGCTTTAACTCTCCGACAGAAAGAATTTCGGCTTTTGTAGATTATTTTTTACAACCTTTTGTGAAAAATCTAAATTCTCATATCAAAGACAGCTATCATTTTATTGATATTTTAAAGAATACTGTAATTCCAAAGTCAGACGACCTATTATTTGTTACTATTGACGCCATATCCCTGTATACCAATATTCCTCATAATTTAGGATTGGAAGCCATTTCTTATTTTCTTGATGAGAGACCTCATCCTCAAATACCTTCTACGGATTTTCTTTGCAAATTAGCCGAGTTTGTCTTAACGTGTAATGCTTTCTCCTTTGAAGATGAATTTTATCTTCAAATTAAAGGGACTGCTATGGGCACGCGAATGGCCCCTTCGTATGCCAACCTTTTCATGGGATTATTCGAGCAAAATTTTCTTCAAACGCAAAATTTAAAACCCATATTATGGTATAGATTTATTGACGACATAGTAATGATTTGGCCACACGGACAAACTACTCTAACAACCTTTCTTGACGACCTAAATAATTTTGGCCCTTTGAATTTCACTCATACCATTTCTAAATCACAAATTACTTTCTTAGATGTTGATTTAACAATTTCCGAAGGTAAAATTAAAACCGCGATTCATATAAAACCTACAAATAAAGAACAGTATTTACACTTTGATAGCTGTCATCCATTTCACACCAAGAGATCCATTCCCTACTCAATGTCCATTCGCGGACACCGTTTAGTTAACAACAAAGAAAATTTAGATAAATATCTCAATAATCTAAAGCAATCTCTTCTTGAAAGAAAATACCCTGCTCCTCTATTGGATAAACATATTCTAAACTCTGAAGTAAAATATATACCAAAACCTAAAATTTCTTCAAATAAAAATAATAATAATAATAAAATCTTTCTTAGCACCACTTATTTTCCTGGTGCTGAGAAACTGCGAGATATATTATCTGATTTATTCCCCATCATTTCTAATGATGCATCCACTAAGGATCTCTTAGATTCACCGCCAATTTTATCTTTCCGCAGACCACCTAATATTAGATCAATATTAAACAAAACAAAAAATAATCAAAATTTCTCTATTGGTAATAATACTTTTGGGCTTCAACCTTGTGGTCGTCCACGTTGTAAAACTTGTCCTCTGTTAGATCTAAGTCCTTTTTTTACCAGTCCAAATACTACTAATAGTTACAGGGTTCCCTTTCATTGCAGTTGTATTTCAAAAAATATAGTATATCAACTTCTGTGCAGGACTTGTGATGCCTTTTATGTCGGTGAAACAACAACACCACTTAATATTAGACTAAATAATCATAGGGCTAGTGTAGGAAATGAAAGCCAACTCCCAATATCTTTGCATGCCAGGGCGCATAATTTATCTTTTGATCAATGTTTTAAAGTTAAAATAATAAAATGCCTTGGGGATAATGCAAAAGAAAGGGACGTCAAATCTTGGGAATTGGCTTATATTTATATTTTAGGCGCTTGCAAAGGTTCCGGTCTCAACAGGCAAAATTAATAAGGTTTATCATATTATCATAATCATCAAATGCTTTTTCTTTTAATTTATAATCATTCATTTTAAAATAACGTTTTGCACGGTTGGTTATGGTACCTTAACTAAATCGTGTAAAATATTATTAATCCATTTCTTTTTGTTCGATTCCTTGAATTTAAATTTTTCAACGAATTGTTCGATTTCAGAAATGTCATATATCTTGACGACGGCTGAGCCGAAATATTGATATACATTTTATAAAAATCATTAATATTTAAGAAACACTAATCGCCTATTATTTTCCAGCATTCATTCTCGTCTTTCGCATTGTTGTGTCGCCGCTGTAGGATAAAGTAGAAAGGTTC
>OX155954.1:3980923-4000923 GCA_944548615.1 Micropterix aruncella
ATGTCATGATAAGAGCAATTTAAAAGGTTAAATCCACAAACAAATCCATTCGGCAGGTTTCTAAAGATACCGGAATTCCAGATCGTACTGTTACGAGGCATTGCAAGATACCTTATTAACAACATCATTTATTTAAATTTTTTATGTGATTTGTTAATTTCTATTACGCAGGAATTTACCAGTGAAGAGGAGCAGAAGGTGTAGGAATATTCGATGAAATGCGCCGATATATTTATTTATTTATTTTTATTTTTTATTTTTATTTATTTATTTTAAACATAACATTCAGAATTCATAAAATGGTCATACTAAGTAATGGTGCGAAGTAAACGACGACCCACATTCATATGATCATGCTCAGCGCATGCCCAACTAGGCCGAATATAGCCTGTATCTGGGCAAACGATTTTCAGACTTGGGTGGAGAAGCATAACTGACGTATGTACTCATACACATACATATACACATATATAGATACATATACTTAAATACACACATATATAAATATATTAATAGATATATATATATATATATATATATATATATATATATATATATATATATATATATATATATATATATATATATATATATATATATATATATATATATATATATATATATATATATATATATATATATATATATATATATATATATATATATATATATATATATATATATCTATTAATATATTTATATATGTGTGTATTTAAGTATATGTATCTATATATGTGTATATGTATGTGTATGAGTACATACGTCAGTTATGCTTCTCCACCCAAGTCTGAAAATCGTTTGCCTAAAAAAATATATATATATATATATATATATATATATATATATATATATATATATATATATATATATATATATATATATATATATATATATATATATATATATATATATATATATATATATATATACATATATATATATATATATATATATATATATATATATATATATATATATATATATATATATATATACACATATATAGATAATATACTTAAATACATACATATATAAATATATTCATAGATACACATTCACATATACATATATATACACATACACATATACACACATGTTTATTATCTTATATCGCATTTATGCAGGTATATTATTTTTAAAATATGATTTGCAGAAGATCATTCTCTGTCCTTGAACGACCTATATCGTCAAGAAGCCATTTTTTTACTTTTTTATTGAATAAAAAGATACTTTCATTTTTTTTATGTCGTCATCAAGACGGTTGAACATTTTGGGTCTCAATTTAATTGTCTTTGGGCAAATGATGAATTAACTCGGGGAACGGCATAATTGAAGCCTGCAGATGCTCTTGTAGTTCTGTGTTGCTGGCTACGTGGTCGTTTATCTAGGGTTCGATGGAAGAACATGAGTGACTGTTTCACAAACAGCTGGCGTATATCTAATACCTTACTTTCTTTTAAAAGCATGTTGGAATCATATCGTGGGGGCCTTCTATTGATTACCCTCAACAGAAGCTTTTGGGCTTTCACTAGAGGATTCAAGACAGATTTTGCACATGCTCCCCACGCTATTATTCCATGCACCCATAAACCCTGACATAGGGCCATGTAAACCATTTTTAGGGAGTTCTTGGAAAGGACGTTGCGTAATTCTCTGAATACGAAAACCAGCTTCCTAGACCTCGAGGACAGTTGTACTACTTGATTATCCTAGCTCAGTTTTGAGTTTATTAGTACGCCCAGATACTTAACTTCGGTTTTTTGTTGAATATGGTAACAACCGCAGGTTGGTTGCCTATTATAGTGGTAAGAGTGGATTATTAATGACGGAGGAGGTGTGATGACTACCGGACGTAATCCAAACGTAATGAAATTTGTTTTTGACGCATTAAGGGTTAGGACATGTCGATCGAACCATGCTTTCACACTATCCAGGCTCTTTTGGGCCTTTACGAGTACTTCAGCCCATGATTCTGCTTCCAGGAGGAGGCAGCCCTTTAAGGACCGCTTCGCCATCGAGAAGTGGAGATACTTGCAACGTATCCGGATGGATGAATGAACGTGGATTTTTACTATTCTTAAAGCATTTTGTAAAATATATGTAATGTTCTCAGATGCATCCTGTCTTATTACTGCTCGGTTATTATGATTCATGATAGGCTATTGCAAAAGTAATGGCATTGCCATTTTATTGTTCCCAAAAGTTTCAGCCACTTGATAAGTCAGTTTATGGACTATTAAAACACGATAATAATAATAATAATAATAATAAAATGCTTTATTTTCAAGAAAAGACGAGCTTATTGCCTGCAGGAAATATTTTAGAGCTAACCTATACTAATACTATTGTATGAACATTATTTGCGAGTAGACTACATAACTTAAACTATATAAATAGTATGACAAATAAAATAAAAGAGGATAGAAAGAAATATATACTTAACTCTTTGTGGGCACAGGATGTACCACGCCAAAATAATCTAACACCTATAAGGACGCTATTGTTTAAAAAGGAGGGGAACGGGAGGGAAAAGGAAATTTATCTGGAAGATTTCAAATGCTCTCTGAGTCTGTTTTTAAAAGTTGTTATGCTTGGCGCGGTTCTCACATTTTTCGGCAAAGCATTCCAAAGACGGGCTACATGCACGGTGAAAGAGAATGAGAAGAAGTCACTGCTGTGACTAGGGATAGAGAGTAGCAGGTTGTCTTTTGATATCAGAGGGCGTCCATGAGCCGATAGTGCAGTAAATCTGCCGTCAAGATAATTGGGAGCGACGCCATCCAAGATCTTAAAAAGCATACAAAGAACTCGCATGTCTCTTTTCTCCCGGGTCGACATCCAGTGAAGCTTCTTTCTGTACTCATGAATGTGGTAAAATTTTCTGAGGCCATGGATATAACGAATGCAAACATTTTGGATGTATTAATTCATGTTGCGACACGTGGATGACTAATCCAGGACGAACTATGGTCATTTACTATAATTCTCGAGATCATTAACAAATCTTCTCTAACTTCAGACAGCCCTTTAACCCCTAGAGCCCCGATTGGCCGAAATCGGCCAAAACACGATTCAGTGTGACGGCCCCGTTTTAATTTTATTTTAATTTAATTTGTTTTATTTTGTTATATTTTATTATGTTATTATGTTTGATTTTAATTATGGGTACAGTGGTTTGGCAGTAATTAATGTTTTGGTGAGACAGTGTCATAATTAAATTTTTTTACTAATTTTTACTAAAATTTTTTGGGACATCAACTTGTCAATCGGCTGAGGGGCCGAGGCCTGAAGGGTTAAATATAACTGCTGGTTTTAAAATCTTAGGAATGTGACTATTTAGTGAGTACATTTTCGAGACTCCGTATATTTAGCCAGCTTTGTGACAGATCGACCAGATCCTAAAATGATTAATAATTATAATATGGATAGCAATTCAGTTATCCAAAATTTAGATCCTCTTCAACATATTATGCCATCGATTAAAAATTTTAATATTAATGACACAGCTACTGCTATCGATTGGTAACCTGGTCCACCAAGATCTAATGTGGGAAAATCTGATCCTGATCGATACCAAAGGCAAGTAAGCGCATACAAAAGGAAGGACCGTAGCACTGTTATTTTAACGGATACTGTAAAAGACTCACTCGAGGAAGAAAAACGACAATCATTGGAGAAAGGAAAATCGTAAATAAATCTCATCAACGGCAAAGAACTAAAGAAAAAGATACTGAAAAAATGACTGATGACGATTTTGTTTTATACTTGAACGAATTGTAACTGACGATTACTAAGTTTGATTACGTTTACTGATTGAATACTTATGTATTTTTATATATATACACAATTATTATTCACCTCATAAAAAGGGTCAGTATTTCTGAAGATGAGACAAAAGATGAAATTATAATATTTAAAATATGAAACATAAAACAAATGATTGATATTTTATACCTTTATTGTGGGACGTTCTGGTAAATTAATGCTGAATTCAAATCTTTTATCATCATATGGGCAGGCGGCGAGGTTTTTCGATTGTAAAAGTGGGCCACAGAATGATCCAGGAACCACAGGACGGCCGTCGTCGATTATTTTAAAAATTATTGGCTGAAAGGAATAGCAATCTTTAAAACGGACAGAGAGCATGTGATTTGATGATTTTATTTATCTTAGAATGTTTAATTCTTACCGTGACTCTCGACATGTAGCCCGTGCAGATTTCACTGTCGAATTTCAAAATCAGGCAAACAGGTGCTGTTAAATTTGCTACTATTTCCGTAGTCAAAGTTTTTGTTTTCCTGCCAAGTATTAAAGCTGCAAATACTGCTTTGCATATGGCACATACACCCATCTGCAATTTAGATATTAATTCAAACCCACATTTCAATATTCCCAAAATTTCAAATACACAAAATAAGGAATATGAAAATAAAATTGAGACTTTTGGGGAAAACAAATTACTTTACATCATTAGATTAATGGATTTAAATACATACCGAAGCAAAAGCAGTAGTGATCTGGGTTCCAAGAGCTACTAGTTGCGGTATTGGTACTACATTATTTGGCGACTGTTTTAAACTTTCAATCCATGCTAGTAATGTTTTGCTGACTTGACTGAAATCTAAAAAAATAGTAGGAAATTATTTATCTAACTTTTGAGCCTATATATTAGTGTATTATATTTAATACAGATGCGCATGTCTTTTTAAATATTTTTTTCAAAGCAATGGACCAAGCAAGCGACAGAGCAGACAGATCTACAAACCTACAGATTACACACAATTCCGCTAGTTGTTCACAAAAAGACTATGGGTTAAAAATAAATTTAAAAAGAGTATCCAGATAGACCTCCAGGTGGGGGAGTAGCCATAGGGATTTGATCTGGCTAACTTTTATTCAAATATACACATTTATCTGTATTTAAAAACAGATTTATCTGTAATATATATACCCAACAAAAGTAATTGCATTGCCAATATATTATAATATAGGTATTCTTTTACAAATACGGCACTTACCGGGAGACGTCAGACTCTCCGTTATTGCAATCATAAACATACAGATTACAAAAATATACATCAGTTTCATGATGTCAACAATATCTTTCCGTATCGTCTCTGCAAACAAATATAATCCTTTATTTTTTTTTTTTTATTTTATTTTATAGTAAACTTACAGATAGTAAATACATACAAGTATTTTTAAAACATATTAAAACAAAACAAATTTACTATCCTATGAGTAGTTTACAATGCTTGCATTACAAATAAAAATATAGAAATAACATGAACACGTTGATAGTGGCAAAAAGTAATAAGACTAATAATAATATAAAGGTAAGAAAAGTAATAATAAGGTAAGTTCTAGAAAGGGTTATATAAAGCAAAGATAGTATGAATAATTGAATAATAATATTTATAATAAATAATATGATATGACATAATAGTATGGTATAATATAATAGTCATATTTTTACAGTACAGTACACTAGGATGGCAGTTGGTGAAATCTTAAGAAGTAGGAGATAGGCTAGGTATGATCGAATCTTTAATTAAATTAATGGGATCATAAAATACATCGAATCCTTTACATGATTTATCAAAAACGCTACACATTCTGATAAGAGGTCTATTCGACGCGATGTTGCTATTGCAAGCGACAACAGAAAATGTTTGAGAGCTCCTCGTTAGTCGCAGTGGCACACGAAATTGAACTTTTTCTAGACTAGCTGGGCTGTCTAGTCGATTGTGCAAAAGCTTATAGAGACACGTTATTGGAAAATGTTGTTTCCTCTATATAACCTAGAAAATCTGCGCTTGGATGTTCAACGTTCATACCTTGCAATACCGACGTTCATACCTTATACCCTAATAGGTATTTATTTAAATATTATACTTGTTATTTTTGTTAGTTTTTACATAACCAAGTGTAGGAATTCCTATCAACTGGTTTGAAAATAAAATAAAAAATATCAGTAATAGTCCTACGTGTATTTAGGTCTATTAGGTTGAAGTGAGAAAGCCGCTCTACATAACATTTCAGAGTATTCCTGAGGCCACATTTGTTCGACAGCATGCGAGTGAATTTCATTTGGACTCGTTTAATTCTATCGCTGTTGAACGCTTTATACAGTAACTTTTTCTAGCCTACATACCGTGATCGATCTACCATCCATAGATCTATCATCATCTATCTTTCTCGGCACTGTTCGATGCGGGGCAAACCAACAGGGGAAGAGCTTATTTATTTCTTTATTTATATTATTTATTTATTTATTTTCCAAAATATAATTAACCTTACAGATAATTCTAAATCGTCAATTATTATTCTAGACTACGTATTATACGTATATCCAATGGTGATCTTACCTTACTTTTTATTACTAACTACTTTTAACTACTATTACATATTTACCTAATACTTGATTGTTAAGAAACGCCATTACCGTACTTTGCAGTTGTGCTAAGTTCACCGTCCAAATACCTAATTCTGGCTTAGCCGAACATAGTGCATTTAGCGTACGAAGCGTCCGCACCGTGAACCAGTGTCGAACGATGTTAGTTCTAGCTCACGGTAACGAGTCGTCGGCAGTAATTGGCGGGTAAAACAGACCGATTCTTCTAAGGACGTCCGGATTATCAACGAATCCCCTAAGCGGTTCATATATATGTGGCAGATTGCCAGACAATCGCTTCTTACGCTTAGTGAGCTGTACCCAAACATCCCTAGAATAAATGCCGTAGGGTATAGGAATGGATTATTATTAACGCTTGATCAGTCAATCGCAATGATTTTTTTTCAACATATTTCTCCATTTAATTCTCCATTAATCTCCTGATACGTTTTACCATATTGGTGAAAATGGAAAAAGGCATTTGACATGAGTGCATGAAAATCAATCATTTTATCAAAATCGACGTCTATCTTTTTCTATCTGTTATAGCATCTCCGCTATAACTCCTTATAGCATTTTCGATCTGCTTATAATTTGGGGTTTCTTCATAGTAGACTTTTTATAAAACCCACACTACCCCTTCTTATTACCTAATAATTAAAATACACTGAAAGTTTCTGTAACTAATTACATAATTAAAAAAAAAATAATAATTGCAAAATTTCAAAATGGAACTCTTTGGCTACAGAATAAAATTTACTCCTTCTGACTGTCATTTGTTTTTTCATTGACGCGTCATTTTAAAAATTGCATGTCTGCATTGCGAAGAATTTAGGTCGTGAAAATTTTCGCTGTATCACTTTCTACGATTTTAAGTGTAATTTGACCGCTCAGCAAAGCCTCCTTTGGCTTCAAACTGCTTTTTGCGACGAAGCAACAAGCAAGACGACTGATGGAGAATATTTTGAGAAACAATACATTGATTCTTAGTCATTCATTGTGTTTTTTCTTATTCATTCCGGTAACTTTCAGTGTGGCCCTCGTTTATATGATGAAAAACACTTTTCTTACCAAATTACAAATGTTTCTTGTCGTTTATCAAAATCCTTTAATACTTTTGGCACAGATTTATCACAGACACGGCTTTTATATTTTCGACTATTGACATAATATTAACATTCAACCTCTAAATTTTCTTTGAATTTGCACTACAAGTGTAAATATTATGTTAATTTTATTTTACGGCTGTGTTGGAAATATAACTTATTTTTTTATGCTTATCTCTTTCATCGACTTTTTTTGTTTTGTTTGAATACTTTTTGAAATGATGCAAAATGTCAATCCAGATGCAATTACGTAAGAGAGATATAAGTATAATAACTTAAATGTAAGGAGCTGGCCATAGCTAGATCTATCCCGTGCCTTTTACCTAGTTGATTATTCCCTCTGGACCATCGTGGGAATAGCGAACTGGGAAGTTTTCTATCGACACTACTTTGATTGATAACATTTATTCCAATCGGTTCAGCCTAATCTCAGGAATGAGCTGGTTTAAATTTTTTCATTAACTACGTACACCAAACACATTGTGAAAACTACAGTTTAAAAAAAAATCGTTTTAATATTGTGATTGCGATGGTCGATAACACTTTTCATTAACTACACACACTAAAAACATTGTTAATACTACAGATTCTTTAGAAAAAATCATAATAATATCTTGTTTGCTTAGGTCGATAATACATTTTAACACCTATGATAAAATAAGCTATGTACAATATTCGATATGTTGCGCTAAACAATAGCAGTTTTTTTATAAACATGGAAAAATTTAAATATTTTGTTTTTCCTAATGCTAGATACAAGAAAAGGATCTGGGTAAGAAAAGGAACTATGGTCTATTTATAAAGTATTTATTTTAGTAATATTATTACAGGAAGTAATAACAATATAGGTACTTAATACTTTATATGGCGGGCTAAGTGCAAAAACTCATCAAGTTAATTTATGGCCAAAATGTTTTGATACCAATCAATGCAGAAAAAATGGTATTTTTTAAGTAAAAACTCCTGAAGTCATCTAAAAACTTATTCAACCCGATTTTGAAATACATATTTTTAAACTCCTTTCTACTACCCGTGCAAAATTTCCTAACTCCATTTTCCTAAGTGACATTTTGCCATTGGTCATTGAAAATATTTTAGCAAAAACTCCCCTTCGGAATTAAGAAGTCTTCGCAATAATTATCTTATCGTAACTTTTAGCTTACGGAGCTTTGCTCGCTAGCAACATGAAAGTATGCTTTCTGCTCGACATTTCATCTGTTTTGCAATTAATTTAAATTTAATTGGATAATGTTTAATTTGGTTTTACAGTTATTTGCCATTGTTGTATTCGTTTGAATTCCTATTTTCGCATAAAATCAGACTTTTTGCATTAAACTAGATTTTGATTATATGACGGATTAATCGAAATTAACCTGTATAACTCCTAATACATTTTTTTTCTTTTATTTAGGCATAGTTTTAACCCTAATACGTAGTAAATCGAGTAAAATAATCAATACTTAGGGACTTTTTAGGCCATTACATTTTTCATTTCATGGTTATTTGTGTAAAACGCCAAAACTCCTATTGCATATTTCGCTCATTTCATAAATATTTTAAATCATACTCGAAGAGTATATGACATTTTTTAAAGTTGAGGTTGGAGCTAGAAAGCATGCTAATAAATAACTTTTTAATTTGTCACAAATGTCGTAACTTCAAAATTTTTAAGTTATCACAAATATCACATGTAACATACTTTCTACATAATTTATATTTGAAAGCGAAAAAACGAACACGTCGGAAATCAAAACAATGATTTCGCACTCAGCCCACGATATTTAGTCTACATTTTTAACACAAGAAACCATAAATCCCACATAAACGAAATTTCCCACATACACATTTTACTAATATACATTTACTTATTTCTTTTAAAACACATTTACAGTTCAGTATCATATGGTAACATAATTTAAATATGGAATCGTGCATAAAATAGATAATATTTTTTTTACGATTTGCGAATTTTATCGTATCGTTGGCTATCTGACCTCCCCGTGGCTATATTATTAGTATGCTATTTTTTTTAGAAAATAGTCGCTTAGCTATCTAAAAAACGATCACCAAATAAAAACATAAAGGAGAAAATATAGATTCTCTTAAATAAACAGAACATGAAGAAGAGAAACATATGCATGTCTTCAATTCGTTAAAAGGGCTAGAAATAATTTGTACATTTGTGCATGATAACTACCAATAAGCAATTAGCCATGACCTATTTGCCTAGAAGGCAGCACGGCCGACACTCCGCCGCGACACTAAAGGGAGCTCCACCGCTTGAAAGAGCGATCATGCTACTGAATCAGCTGTTAAGGCGCGTGGAGTCGTGAAACGATCATATTTGAAGGCCGATAACTTTTAAATTAGCCTACTGACAATTCCAGAAAAAATATATCTCAAGCATTAATATATAAACTTCAATCTGATCGTTTAAAAAAAATGTAGAACATAAAATACTATACAAAAAAAATTATTGAAATGAAGCTATTTTCAACTTTAATTACGTAACTACTTCTAAACTGCAAGTGATATTTTCATGGCACTTACAGTTAAATATTGCTAACACATTTATCTTTAAACTGATCGTTTTTTATTCTAGAATAACAAATAGTTTTGACAAAAAGTAATTTAAACTACATATACTATAAATGTGATGGTTTTTGACGACGGCCGGCAGTGTTCCACAAACAGTCCGACAACTTGGGTTGTCGACTACAACGAGCGAGCCCGTCACCACAGGAAGTTTTAACGATTAGTCGTTCTATCGACCTGCATTGAGCGTAGAAGACTTTGGACAAAACAATCCAGCGTCTAGCTACGCCACAACCAGTTAGAGACCAACGCCTTACCGCGAGATAGCCAGTTATGCTACCTGGCGGGCCCGACTCTCGCGCCCTAACTTCCAATTGTGACCAGATTTCTCCGGTCTCTCGATTGGTTCCGAGTTCGAGGTCGCTTGCGCAGGCCTCTCCCTTACGAAGCGGTGAAACGGTGTATACCGAATCTATCGCGGACCATGGCGTCCTTTGCCCGCCTCTTACCCGGGATCGGATGGCCAATGGTCATTTCAAGAACAGTCGCCGTAAGGTCCGCAACCACCCCCGCTTTATAGGAAACAATACAGCTTCCAGACTACCCCGACTGTTAGTCAGAGAGCACAATCGATTGGCTTGCGCCGCACGGTGTGCAGACCGTCCAGGAGCGCCAGAGGTTTGATTCCCAGGGGAAACTGACCAGGGCCAGAGTCCTACCCAGGTTCGCACCCCGTGCGTGAAGGCCGTCGGATCCGACAAGGAAGGTGTCGCTGCGCTGCAATCCGCGTCCGCGAAACTGTAATATGTTTGCTGTGTTGCGACTTTGAAATAATCGAAAATGCCGCCGATAAGGAAAGCTGCAAAAAGTTGGGCTATCTCTTTATTGTGAACATACAGATCACGCGATAAGAGCTGGCACGTTCACAGTACTCACACTAATGCAATGTCACTATACAGGACCGCGAGCGAGAGAGACGGAAAAACTTTTTATGATGCGCATCAAGTGAAAGTCACGTCGCGCGTCACGACATTGCATTAGTGTGAGTACTGTGAACGTGCCAGCTTTCGCTGCGGCACCTATACGTATTCTTCCACGATAGCGCCCAGACGCTTAATCTGATTGATCTGAAATTTGGTATATAAGCTTCTGTTAACCGTCGGTGGAACCTATTAGTTTTTTGGGTACTTACGACCAACGGTTGGGGTACCTAACATACAAATTTGGGGTACCTGGATTACCAATTGTCCCCGTTTTTTTTAAATTTCTTTCGCCAATATAGTTAGGGTCAGTGTGAATAGTCCAGTTGCATATTATTTTTAAATTTCTGCCGCCAATCGGGAAAGTTTTGGGGTGACATAACCGTTTTTTTTTGCTTAGTAGGTGTTTCTCGCGTTCCCTTTTCTACACCTATCTAGTTAACCTGCTAATAGATAATTATTATTATCTGCAACCTACAACACCTAATTACCTATACCTACTAATAGATTATGTAACTCATGTGTAAGTAGGTACTTTATTTAATCAACTAACTTTCCATGCAATCATATCAAGAGATTTAAAAAAAGTCGATTTACTCGATGAATCAGGCTGCGATAAAAGAAAGACAAATGGCGAGTGCTGAAGAAAGAGTAGGCAAAAATGGGATTCCCATAATTGATGTGATTGTAGATGGCTGTTGGAGTAAGCGAACTTACAAAAAAAATTATTCCGCTTTGTCTGGGGCAGCAACCATAATTGGTAAATGGACTGGTGAAGTGCCATTTTTGGGCGTACGAAACAAATACTGCTGTATCTGTGCAAGAGCAGAAAAAAGAATTATCGCGCACAAAACACACGTGTGCTGTAAAAATTATAACCGATATTCTCCTAGAGGGTTTCAAATGCTCAATTGAAATGCATGGCCTCATATACGGAAGAATGGTTTCTGATGGCGATTCCAACACATACAATGCCAAAATATTGAAAAGTCGCCCGTATGACCACCTCACGGTAGAAAAATATGAGTGCAGAAACCATGTACTTAGAAACTTATGCAATAAATTAGTCCAGCTACAAAGGGACACAACATATCTATTGAGAATCCGGAAGCATTTGACACAGAAAAAAATCATGATCCTAAGAAAAACAATTCGCAAGATCATAAAGATTTATAAAACTGATTCTGAATCAGAGAGAAGGTGCAATATTTAGCCATTCTATAATGATCTTCTGTTGACCCACTTGCACGCTTTTGGCGATCATAGTCGGTGCAAAGCAAACTTTTGTACTGAGATGAATAAATCAGATATGATATCAGAAGCAGCCGACAAAACTTTTTTTATAAGTACTCTCTGGGGAGAATTTGTTTCCTTATGTAAAATGTTGCTTCACATGCTCCAAGTTTAATTCATGATGTAGACAGTAACTTAGTAGAACGGTTTAACAGTATAGTGGCGAAGCTTGTTGGCGGTAAAAGAAGAAATTTGAGCCTCAAAGGTTCCTACCAGACAAGGTGCCAAGCCTATTTGATTTCATTTAACTCGCACAAATTGATGTCTTCCCTTTAAAAAAATGTCATAGGTCGTAGTCCCACAGGCATTATAAACATTTGGAAAAGCAGCGATTGCAAAGGATGGTCAATATGAGAAAAATCAATCGAAAGAAAAACAGATTACTATTTTCAAAAGGAAATGACGCAAATTATGGAGAAAAGTGTGAAAAACCAGACATGCTGCAAGAAATATTTGAAAAAGAAAAATGCACTTTCTTACATAACTTAAATTGGACTGACGAAGAAAGAGATGAAATACAGAAAAAAACTGTACTGCAGAGTACCTGCAGTGAGTGGATGGAGATAAGGAGGACTATTTCGACAGCTTCAAACTTTGGAAGAATTATAAAGAGACGTGAAGATGTCAGTTGCGTTAATCTTGTAAAGGATATATTATACAAAGATTCTTTATCCCATGTAACATCAACTAAGCATGGAAAAGATAATGAGAAGTAAGCTATTGGACAGTTAAAAATGCAAGAAAATATTGATATAAAACCATGCGGGTTGTTTATAGATAAAGAGATACCCTTCCTCGGAGCTTCTCCCGACGGTGTTGTAGGTGACGACTTGATCGTCGAAATCCTATCATTGCATTTCAGAAAGGTATCGATGAAGCCATTAAAATCGGTATTATAAAATTAGCAAAAATGGAATCTTACAAATTACATGGCATTCGCCTGATTGCGAGGACATTGTGAGGTTCCGGGTCCGATTCCCGGATGGGTACCATTTTCCGTTGGGATACATTTACGGAATTGAATTTCAATTATGTCGATCGAATGCAATAATAAGACACACATATACATACATGTTACATGCACACATACATATAAACCATTCATAGTAGGATTGGTTGTAAGTGATTGGCGTATGATAGTAAACTAGTCCATTGTGAAATTTGACAATAAAAAGTAGAAACAAACAAACAAACTGTTCACTATTTTTCCATGTAGGCAAACCTTGGGGGCCAGGCTATGAGTCTGCGACGATCAATTAATTTTTCTAGGAACATTTGATGGGATAATTCCTTCTGTTCAAAGTATAGTGACACTGTGTCATTTTGAAATAGCATGTTTCAGGGGGTTGATATTTGAATAGATAGAAGACATGTCGTATAGAAGATGACCTCATATCTCTATCACTATTGCGTTCCACGTTCGAATCCCAAACGAAAGAGATAGAGAATGAATCACAAATGAAAAATGACCCCCCCTCCTCCCCCAAACATCTCCAAAATAATACAGCAGGAGGTGTTGATTTGAGACAAAAAAAATAACAAGGAAGAAAACTAGGTTTGAAGAGAGATATAATGTTTCTTTAATGACCCTTAAAGGTGAATAGCATAACAGCGCTATTGACGTGAGAAGGTAGGTAGTTCCATAGGGTTGCATAGAAAGTAAAGAACTGTGAATATGAAGACAGCCGATGTTTAGGAATAGATAGTGTATTATACTGACTAGACCCGAGAGGCAGAGCGTGATTCGATAAAGGAGTAGTGAGTTGCTTAAGATAAACATGCGATGTACGATTATGGAGTACGTTATGGAGAACACATAAAGTAGTTTTTGTTACGTTCTGGAATCTTCAGCCATTTATTACGGTTTTTCGTAACATAATCAAACGTGCGTAAGTCTATGTGTGTCAACTTGTGTGTCAATTAACATAGTTAAATTTGTGTAAGTCTTTGTCAACTTGCCTGTCAACTAAAATGGTTAAACTTGCGTAAGTCTGTGTCAACTTGCGTGTCAACTAACATAGTCAAACTTGCGTAAGTCGATGTCAACTTGCGTCTCAACTAACATAGTCAAACTTGCGTAAGAATATATATTTGTGGCAAATATGTTGTAGGCTGTGAGTTTTATTCAGAACTGATTCATTTGTGTCTAAGTAGCAAACATCAATATAGTCCAATATGGACAACAATTTCTGTAATCATCGGAAGCTATGAAAGCTGTAAAGAGATGTTTACTGGTTACGAAAAAATGTACTAGCCATGAAAGACTGTCGTCGAAGACTATACCTACAGCAAATCTAAAATATTCGATACGCTAGCATCGATTTTAAAACGAGGCAGGGATCACGGATTTATCGTTGATAATATATCAAACTGACCATATCCAATGTTAGAAATTATAGTTAATAAACTTAGATGAACAAATTATTATTATATTTTTTAATTGGTATGTATGTTGGTTATATTTTAACTTTGAAGTTTATCACCAAAAAACATTTTATTCCGTTATATATTGTTTTAACAATACTTTGTACTTATTTTGACAAGGTATTATCATATTTAATTTTATATGACTTACCATATATTTCATATTGTGGACTTTTTGATATTTTGTCCTTACTATTTTCTTCTTTCCTTCCTTATAACAATGTTTTTCTTTTTTTTAAATTTAAATTTGTCACATTAACGAAAATTTATGTTCAGTTTTATTGCTGATTTTATAATGCAATTGCGATTTATTTTTTGAAAACCCCATTTTGAGGCAATTTAGTTTTATGAGCATTTCACTAAAACTTTTAAATAATTAATTTTAATATTAGAGCCCTGTACCTACACCCTACAACGGTTTGGCGACACAATCATATAGGCATGAAATTAAGGTTTGCCATTCGCAAAAAAAAAAATTGTTCACCAACAATAATATCTTAAAACTTCTATAGAATATTAATGATACCATGTAATTTGTGTCAAGTTAAAATACGATCTAAGTTTGCATTAATAACAGTGATTGCAGAGGAAAGAGCGTGGTTATATAGTTGTTGTATTATATGACTTACTATGTACTACCTTAGGCCGCAATGCTGCAACTTTCTCGTACCGCACACAATAAAATAATTTTTTGAAGTCCAAGGCCCAGTGTCCTAAAGTATAGGTTGAAGATAATGAATATTATTATTTGTAGGTGCCTGAATAAAAATGAAACATTTTTTATGTAAATGAAATATTTTATTTTTAATAAAAAGTAATATAATTATAGTTATACACATTTATTCAAGATCGATTCGGTACCGCCTCATGCTGTCATTATCCCAAAAATTGAACCAGGCTCTTGTATAGAATGTACCGCTGAAAAAAAAAGGTATATATTATTAGAGCAATAAGCACACTTTGTTCTAATAATCTTTCCTTGTTTTTTATACGACTGCCCATTAAAAAATGAGTGTAAAGTGTTCAGCGTTCATCTACATATGTTTTCCGTTTCTTTATTCCACCATAACTTCAAAACGCTTGAACCAATAAAGAAGTGTATGGTATATTTAGAACCTTTAAGTCATCCCGGGTGTCATAAATATATCGTGTTTAGTGTCAAATGAAAGGTCTGATTGAGTACATTCCGGAAATATACATGTATCTATATGGATAAATACATAAACCACAAATATTTCATAAAAAAACGTAAAAAAAATAATTGTAAATGCAAATGTTCACTTTCTGTATCGGCAGTCGTGTTTTTTATTCTTTTTAATTTCTGTATGGGCAGTCTTGATTTTTATTCTTTTTAATATGTTTACTTATTCCCCTTTCCATGTTTGGAATATAGAATATAAATATCGCACCATTTCAAAGAAAAATGTTAAGGCGCCTGCACTGAAAGAGGTTTGAAACGTTTATCCACATTTATTTTAATATTTTTTTGTTATAGGCGTGTTATGTTACGTCGACATAACACTTAAAAGTAGTCGTTACATGTAAAAAACATATTTTTAAAGATTATTCCGATGTTTACCTATAATACATATTAAGTAGTTTTGAATTATACATGCCGGTATATAAAAAAAAAAAGTTTTTTTTTTTTTTTACCCACAAGGCATGTGTCTTTTAGCGGAACCCGCCTTGTTGCCTATTGGCACCATCTTCTAGGTGGGCATATCAAACACTCGGGCGGTCACCCATCCCAGTATTGACCACGCCCGCCGCTGCTTAACTTCGGTAACAACGAGGAGAACCGATGCAATGGGGTTAAGGACGCTATAGTTTAATATGCCAATTCATCGTGGAACTCAAGAAAGCAAAGTGGGGTTTTTTTTTTCGATAATAAATTTATCGTATTAATTTGCACAGCCTAGACAATTTGGCGACCGTACGTACGGATACATAAAATTTTACCAAAAAAAAACCACTCTATTTTAAAAAATAAGTGCAGCAGCCCTGTCATGGTGATACTTAGAACGGGCTAACAAAATTTAATGCGTACACAAAATTTTCTGTCTGTGCTGTTGTCCGTTGAGGAGTTTCCTCGCCGGGAGCCAATCCTGAGCGCAGCAGCCATGTCATGGTGAAACTTATAAAGGAGTATTATAATTGAATGCGTATACAAAATTTCGTGTCTGCGCTGTTGACCGTTAGGGAGTCCCCTCTTCGGGAGCCAAACCTGGGCGTAGAAGCCATGTTATGGTAAAACTTAGAACGGGCTATCATAATTGAATGCGTATACAAAATTTCGTGACTGTGCTGTTGACGTTGAGGATTTCCCTCGTCCGGAGCCAACCCTGGACTCAGCAGCCATGTCATCATGAAATTTATAACGGGTTATCATAATTGAATGCGTATAGAAAAAACGTGTATGTGGTGTTGACCGTTGAGGAGTCCCCTCGTCGGGAGCCAATCCTGGGTGCAGAATCAGGTCATGCTCACTATAACAATGCATTATCATCGGAACTGATCCAACATGTAAAATTTCAATTTCATTGGATAAGAGGAAGTGGTTCTCATTCTGCTTGCAAGATTTGACCTAAACAAACATACTGACAAACATTGCAAGGTAAATACTAACTTGTAAAAATGGGATTTCTCAAACGTCCTTTTCTATGGAAGCTACCCGATCAAATTTAGGTACCGAGCCCTAATGTATATTGATTAGTGTTTTTTTTTTTCGAAATTTGACTACGCCTTCATGAGCCCGTGTGTCTATCATTGTAACCCAAGAACGCACAGTCCTATTTAAGAAGAGTCTTCAGAAGTAAGCATTCCTTTTTAATTCAGAGAACTCATAAAATTTTAATGACTGTCGGGTTAAGATGTGATTTTTCAATCAAGCGTTTGTATTGTTGCTCCCTGGCGTGGTTTATGGACGGACTCAAAATCTAATCAGCTGTACGCATTAATGCATACAATAGATCGGCGAAAGAATTTCAGAAATCGGACAACGCGGTCTTGAATATTCGACTAGCTAGGCAAACATACAGACGGATTTTTTTTCGTTTCTCTGGTTCTAAATGTTCTAAAATGTGCATACATTTGATTTTGTGTGTAATCTATTTTGTTTGTTTTATTTTTAGTAAATTTTACCGCCGGGTAGGGCTGGCATAAATGATATTTTATTACACGACTGGGTTTTATTACGAACAAACAAGGGGTGTTATGTGTTCAGGGTTCATCTATGTATGTTTTCCGTTTCTTTATTCTACCATAACTTCTAAACGATTTAACCGATTTAGAAGTGTGTGGTACTGTTAATATCGTTATGTCATCTCAAATGTCACAGCGTGCGTGTGACGACCCCTTGCTCTCAAATAAGAAGAAAGCAGCGTCTTCGATATAATTCGTCATGTTACTTATTGGTTACATGTCATTATTCATTTGACAGTTTTATTTCGTTCTTCTTTTTCGCAACCGCCAGGAATAAAACCTGTAGGGCCAGTAACAAATAGAAGTTTTTGAATAATAATTAATATTAATATTCAGTTTATTTCATTAATTAATATTAAGGTTAAGTTTCTGAATTTAATATCCTTAGATAGTACCTAAAAGGAAATATTCAGTCGTGTTAGCCTTAGACCTTTTATATATGGACTGTTGTATATATACCTTGTATACATATGTAGGGGGAAGTCCCCTAACGCGGGAGAGCACCTAGTGTCGGACACTAATAGTATCACGACAAGTCGCGGCGCGATCAATACAAAGACGTAGGAAAAGGAAAAGCGTACCCTTCCCCGCACCCTTTTCACCCGTCTTTGTATCGATCGCGCTGCGAGTTGTCGAGATACTATTAGTGTCCGACGCTAGGTGCCGTCCGGCGTTAGGGTACTTCCCCCTATACCTTGTATACCTCATGTATATTGTATAAATCTATGAAACAGATAATACGAGTATACTAACCTGCGTAAGCCGATTACATTTGTTATTTTGTCCGATATAGATCGTAACTATGTTGCAGAGCGGATCTGTGAAAAACGTGTATCCTGGTTGTGTTTTGGCGGTCGCCAGCTTTTGCCTGCCAGGGTCCGACTTTTTGCTCATTAAATCGATATACACGTCGAGGAGCTCTGGTGAGCCATAAGCCATTCTTTCGACCAACGAGTTAATCGCTGCCGCGGTCATGTTGAGTACATTATAAGTGTCCAAAAATTTGTACTCTAATTGCCAGTTTGGATTGTTTGATGGGGTCAGATTCGCTTCGGTCATATTGTAGTAGTACGAAGTGTAATCTTTAGGATTCTGTGAAAAAATAATGCCAACAATTTAAAACAAGCATCAAAAGAAAGCTTCGGGATTTTGATCCAACTAATTTGTAAAAAAAGTACATGGGGAGTATCGTTTAGTACTGGTTGCGTCAAACATCTCGATCCTTCGAACACTTGTTCAAAAATTCGTTGGCATATATAATACAAGCTCATCAAAAACTACGCACTAGACAGCAGACCGATAGTTTTAAGGGATTTCATATTCCATATATTTGATAAATTTGAGAGTAGAGTTCTTTCTCCAAATAGCGAGGGCACTGACAAGCCAGTGAGGCTGCCTCGCTCCCTAATTACCATTTTCGAAGACATCACTCTTTTTGCTAGAATTATCACAGCTCGAAGTCGCTTTCGCGAGCCTCTGTCCGATTTGAGGGTTATTTCGTCTTGGACCTGTGGCGCCATTTGCGATAATCACTGGGATCGGGTGTCCAATGGGAAATTTCAAATGATAGGTTACAATAGGTCATCTCTACCCCGCTGTCTTAGAAAATTACGTTTCCAGGCTCTCAGATTGTTGATTTTTGGCCCTCGGAAATTCCTCTAGCGCACTGCCACATTACCTCCTACAGGTACAGGTTACAAATGCAGGCAGAGTTCACAAGTGTCTTCTGAAGGAAATTACCTCTTCGAGCAGACAACCGGATAGCAGCAGATGCATGAGATGACACGACACAAACTACTGACACTAGTTGACTAGATGTCCGACTAGATGACTGAAACACTGACTTGATGACACCAACGACACAAACTGGCCGTCGTAGCCTCAGAAACTAGATGTATTTACTACTTGGAATTTTAAGTTAAATGGCAGAGGAACAGGAAAACTTATACTACCAAACTTACAAAAGTATTAGCGTCCATTTCAAATATTTTGTAATTCATGTTGTAATCTGTAAAGGTGGTGGCACCTCCGCCGTTCCAGTGTACTAAAATCGGCTGATCAGTTATC